>QOVD01003249.1:0-22288 GCA_003521225.1 Tuber microsphaerosporum | reverse complement strand
AGGGCCCTACAGGTGACTGTAGGTACCGTCAGGTGACGCCCGTCAATTTCAAAAACGGCCAGGCCCTACCGGAAGTTACCATTTTCCAGAAAAGACTGCAGGGCCCGGCCGTCACCTACAGGACTGCGATCTTCACGAAAGACGGACGCCGCCCCCGGCCGTCCTTACCCACCCTGCCCGGGACGGACGGGACTATATGACGCCAGGGCCCTGGCGTCCGGACGGGACGGTTGGGAACACTGTATATTCCTCTCACATACGGTGAAGTCTTTACGCTCTCTTCAATCCCACATCTTGCATACTGTGATTCCAACAGATCGCCTGGTTTTACGTGGCTATGGCTGAACGGCGAACGACGGACGATGGACAACGAAATAGTGATAGGGACGAAGGGGAAACCGGGAAACCGGGAAACCGGGAAACCGCGGCTATGAAACGAAATGCCATGATTAAAACAACACTAAAGACAAATCGCCAACGCACAGCTTATAGAGGGGAACTTCTTTTCTATTCAAACTGCTTTCTCAAGCTCACAACTCACTCAGGATGCTCAACTAACTAAAGTTACTAGCGGTAAAGACCAGAGTTTGTATAAAACAACAACGAAGTCTTCCTCTTATTTTTCCATTTATCTATATCAATGGCCACACAGGCCCATTCTCTTCCACAGATATCCCCCCTTCCCTTCCGTAAAAGTATCATGCTAACAAAGGAAAGATAAAGGCCGTAAAGAAAACTTCTTCACCCTTCATACCCTCTGCGCATCCTACTCTCTCTCTCGTACCTGATTCTTTCAGAGTCGCATTTCTTCCGGCGCTGCTCCGATCCCAAGTGCATATCTGAAAGTTTTGCCAGAACGATAGCAGAATTGACAGCACGTATGCTGAATATGTCGGGCAGCATTAAAGACTTGGAACATTTTTCTTCCGGGGGCTTTGTTTTCCTCCCGGGAGACGTATCCATCTAAAGTGCATGTCCAAGCTTCTCTCTCTGAACAACAACGAGATAGACTGTGTACATTCTCGGGAGGCTGAGCTTGCCGAGCACCATCAAAGACTTTCAATACCTGAAACCTGATAATATTATCCAACCATTAAGGGCGATTTAAGGTGACTGTGTTAAACATATTTCATAGTATACTGAGCGGTAGAACATATAGAGACCTAGGTAATAAAATTACCAAGCTCTAATCAAAGTTGGTAGTATTTCCCTCCTTAACTGCCTCCTCCTGGACATGGTCCACCCCGCCATAGCTTCTTTTAACGCACCTGATGCTAAAGCGCCCAATTTACCCGGGGGTAAAACTCACACCTCAAAGGTAGCCGAGGTGGTACAGGGAGTTGGGTAGCGGGTTGACAGTTTCCGGAAATCCTTCTAGGGAAATGTAATGTATGTGAAGCCTAGCCCAAATGAGGAGGGCAGAAAATCCCTGATCACCAGGGTCC
The DNA here is from genome assembly GCA_003521225.1 of Tuber microsphaerosporum. Classification (NCBI taxonomy): domain Eukaryota; kingdom Fungi; phylum Ascomycota; class Pezizomycetes; order Pezizales; family Tuberaceae; genus Tuber; species Tuber microsphaerosporum. Next base: position 20,843 of record QOVD01003249.1, on the reverse strand, counting down.
CTTTGTAGTCACGCACAAGTTCTAGATCTAACAGTATCAACGATGTGGGGGGGGGCTTCATAAGCATTAGTAACTTTCCAAAACGCCAATCCCAAGCGCGAAACACGCTACCTTTAAGTCTCTAGGCAATTTAATGCCTAAATTAGAGTTAGCAGAGGGTTATGAATTGAAGGATGGGGAAATTCACCAACGGCATGGTAGAGGCCTCTGAAAATATCAGTAAGTCTAGCTGCTGGCCTGTTTGGTAAGTATTGTCTCAGCCATTCCTCCTTATACCCCTTCTCCACAAGATCTGGCCCTGAGATGAGATTGGATGTCAAAGTTGCTCTCAGGCAGGGAACTACAGGCTCATTACTATAGATGACGAAATATCCACTGTTGACAAGCCAAGCAACCGCCTCGCCACATATCATACAAGGCACTTTACCTGCTTGAGCGGAAGAATTGGTGGGTCGGCAATTCGATCACCCGGAGGACAAGGGTTTGATGGGTTCCCAGCTGCAAGTGGTGGCTTCCTGAGGTAAAATAGGCCCATTGGGTAGTGCTTAGTGTTGAAAATACTTTATGTGGAGGTAATGATCGACAGTGATAGTTTTACACGGTGGGGTGGAACGGCTTAAGTCGAGACAAGGAGTTTGTACAAATCAAGCAGAGATGAGGCTAATAATTAGTTAGAATGAGTCGATAGAGAGGAAAGACTTGAGGGAAATTATGAACAGGAAGGAAGATATGAACCAAGAGAATACTAGGAGGAAAGAAAAACAGGGCTGTCAAAAAATTCCATTGCTTACGGGTCACTTCGCCGATGCATGCACCTACCATTGGGACTTTAGAGTGTGGGAATCTCCCACACTGGGGATGACCATTGAACTACTATTTCCAAGACTTCGGTTTCGGGCCCATTAGGGGGGGATATCGTGACAGACGCTGTACTGCCAGACCAGGAAATAGCACCTGATGCCGAAGACTCACCTGCCTGCTGGTGAGCATGGAGCTGCTTCTTGGCCTGCCTGTCCTGAGACCCCTGCGGAATTTAAACAGAGCCTAAGGGAGGCCTTGGGTGACAGTACTTTGGGTGACTTGTTTTTTTTTTTCTTGCTACTCGCAGCCCTCCACTAGCAACGCTACACTACACCTTTATGCTATCATCACCCCCCCACTTTTTTTTTTTTTTCAGTGCTCCGATACTTAGACACGGTAAGACAAGCCATTCGCCCTTCTCCTTAGGTAAGTAGGCCCGACTTTTTGACTCCACTATAGTATACTCACCAGATATCACTCTAGATTCCCAACCCAGTTTAGTTTACCTACAATTGTGACCTGTACATTTTATGCTACGATTGGATGGACTTATGGGCCACAGTCAGTCATTTTTTTGAGTGAGTGGACACCCTATCGAGGATTGCTATTCAGATTTTGGGAGCGAGTCGTTCTAATAAAATATTCTATCTAGTTAGTACTATCTATGCTTGGATAGCCGCAAGATTTCCCGCCTCAAGATCTTGCGCCAGAAGGATGCGGCGCAATCTCTCTCTCGCGCGGCGAAAAATAAAACGTACAAGCGACGCAACGAGCAAGCCCCCCACCAATAAGTAGCTAAGGTGGAAAAATTTATTCGCGAGTGGGCGATAAGCTTCCGCAACGGATTCCATGGCGAGGTCCGGGAAGTGAATCCCACTCCCGACAAATGTCACCGCGAACCCGGCGACTGCAAGAACCCACTTATAACTGAGGCAGTAGATTAGGATTTTCAGACGTCGCCCCAGCGGTGGGTGATTGGCTCCTTCCCGATCGCTACCATCACCGCCATCGCTACCACCACCATTATCGCTACCACCACCATTATTGCTGCCACCACCGTTATCACTACCACCACCCCTATCGCTAACACCACCAGTTCCACTACCACCACCAGTTCCACTACCACCACCAGTGCCACTACCATCACCGGTTCCACTACCACCACCAGTTCCACTACTACGATCTTTGCCTTTGCCTTTGTCCGAGTCCACTTTGGGAGCAGACTCCGCCTCCTCACCACCTGCACCACTACCCGGAGTGCGACGGCCAGGAGCGCCATGGGTCTGAGTGGGATCGCTACCAGTGGGAGAGTCATCAGAGCTCCTAACGATACGACGCCGTATATTGCTTAACTTGACGGCAGTTCTGCCACCACTGCCGCTTCTACCACCACCGCTAGCTCTGCCTTTTCGATTTTCCCCTTTGGGGACAGACTCCCCCTCCGAAAGGGGCCCAGCGGCTGTCCGGGTAGGTGGTTTTGATTGTTCCTGCGCTCTAAGTCTTAGTGCTTCGAGTTTTTTCACCTCAAGTTCACGGGCTCGCTCGGGGGTTATTGGCCCATGATCCATCCCTTCGGTTATGGGGTCATCAGAAGGGAATATTGAACTAAAAGCTATCCCACCAGACCTAGATCTAGCACCTTGGGCCGAAGACTCACCAGCCTCTCCAGAGTTAGCGAGTTCTCTGGCAAGCTGTTTTGTGGACAGGTTGTAGAAGTGATCATCACTCAAGATCTTCTCAGGCTTATCCTCCTGTATGCCTTTGCCTTTTGCCGTTGAGGAATTATGCGCCGCTTCACCCAGAGTGCTTTGTTGCCCCATGTATTTAGGATTGTTGGATGACTCGGACGGCGCTTTGCTTCCCTGGGGTTCCCCAGTTGAACTTTTATCTCTCGACGGAGTACCACCACTGGTGCGGCTTTCAGTGGTCTCGCTGTTGTTTTTGTCGCTTCGTATTGGGCTATTCCGGACTTGTTGGACCAGTAGCTTCAGTTCCTTTCCCGGTGAAGATGTATTTTCAGCACTATCTGTGTTACTCGGCTTTCCAGCTTGGGTGGTGTTGTCAGAGTGCTCGGGAAGGGATTTCATGTTCTGACTATCCTTGGTACTGGCACACCGGCTTGGGCCACCATCGCTCTGAGGTGTGTCACTGCAGGGACTGGTTTTAGAAAGTAGTGGGTTGTCGTTCTCGCCATCGTCGCTTTTGGGGCCCTCCTGGCCTGATTGATTCCCGGGGTTTTCCTACATACTTGCACTATCAGACACTTCTCTGGTGCAGAGTTTTTCTCAATGCACAATATTGTGGGATGGTTGGGAGAGTGCTCACCTCAGCCTCCTGGGGGGGGGGCTGCCCGATGTGATGCTCTTCCCCAGGTTGGGTGCAACTTGGAATAGATGTATCGCTTGCAAAAACCGGAGTAATGCCGGTAGAAATATCCCCCATGTTCTGAGCTAGTTGGATATTAGTGGAAGTTGTGGGTTTTGTGGAGATAGGTCCTGTTAATTGACTGATTAATCCGGTGGATGGGAGTGAAATAAAGATAGCCGTGTCTTGTGTATGCTCTTATTCTCAGGCGAGAGTCGGCAAACACTCAGAACAAACAACTACGTCAGTGCTTTCAAGTTGGGGGTTTCCCTGGAGACCGGAAGAAAAGGATTCGTCATCACAGATCGCAGATGCATATCCAATACGCGGAGCTCCGGGGGGTGTCACTAGTATTCATCTACCTTAAAAACTAATGTAGCCAATCTTTGCAGAATAGCACTCCACCATGCTGTAAAAACTGCGGAAATTCGCTAAACCCTGACCTGGATATGTTGAATCTGGGCCAGTGAAGGAGTAGAATTCACCCTCAGGGGGTATTTCTCATTGATCCGGTTATACCGGCTAGCACTCACTGATGAGAACTTATTCTTAAAACAAATATCTCAAGCTATACGATATCCCCTGGATTAGAATTAAGATATCCTCTTCTGGACTTAGGGAATTTGCTCAGCTTTAACAGTACTGGATTTCTCAAATATCTTAGCAAACTCCACAAGCCTAATGAAATGGAATTTCCTATACACCCGACATCCAAGCCTATCTCTGATGAGGTTCCGAGACCAGAACAGCAGATCGATAGTGGATCGCATTTCAAGAATAGTTTGTTATCCCACTGTCTATATTCCCACCGATGCTTTGCTAGAAATTGCCCTACTTCATCCCCAACACAATCTATGAATAACAACCCTTGACTTTTACATCCCTCCACTTTTCTCCACCTCCTCTAACATCAGGCTGCTATAGCTACAGCTGGTGCTCTGTGCATTATCATCTTTGAATAGCTTCTTCGGACGAAGCCGTGGGACTCACCCCCACCACCCCAGTTCCCTCTTTTTTTTCTTTTGTGAAGATATCCATTTTTGGCAGTTCTGGGATTACTCTAAATGAATTTAATAGTATATAGTGGTGTAGGTATCGTAGCAACCAGTGAGACCTGAGCGCACACCTGGTTTCGCGAGTCATTGCTGCTGAATATCCTGTCTACGGCTATTGAGAAAATACTACACTAGAGCCACAACAGCACCCTCCCCTTCTAGCCAGATTCTAACTAGGAAAAAATTAAATAATATGGACGAAATATCTGAACATATAAATGGAGGAAACATCCTATCCGATTGCGCCGGAAATCGCAGTGCATGGCTGCACCCTGAGGCCACACTGGCATGCAGACGCACTAGAGAAAGGACCTGCAAACTATGAAAATTTTTCACACTCATGTTTCTCTTTCTTTCTTCTCATTTCTTTCGACGCATCTTTCTTCCCCTTCACCACTTTTCTTAAGTCTTTGCTGTCTATTAACTTATTAAAATCAATCATGATCTTCATCTCGGGTTAACAGAATCCCTCCAGTTCCACTTCAGCAGTTCCATTGAGCAGTCTAAAACCTTCACCGTCAATCATTACCCCCGCACCAATTATTTTCAACCCAAAGGCTTTTCATTGTTTGAAGTGATGGGTGGTGATTGCATCAATTTGTTTGATTCTTTTCCCTGTCAATCCAGCGCCGGTGCGGAACAACACATTTGGACTTTTAAACCGTGGTTTGTGACACTTATGTAATCTATTTGAGGGTTCCAATTGGCCCAAATGGATTGTATAAGCGTTCAAACCATGATTTGAAAGTCCGGCTACTTCGGTTCAAACATCCCTTTACTGTCAATCTGCTGGGCACCTTTAAAGGATTTGTTGAGGGCGCGGAGTTGGCATGGTATATATATGGTTTCACTCTCTGGGGCCTATGGCAGGTAAAATCTTGTTTATTTCTTACTTGTTTTCAAAAAAAAAAAGAGGCTTTAGATGCTCTCATAGACTCGATTCGGGACCGTTTAGGAACTCGCTTTCTTAAAAGATATTAATAATAAGAGCATTATATAGCTACCCCTTCAAAGCACCTAGATGGTGAAACCTCACAATATGCCATACCAAAGTACCCCTTCTTTGCACAATCTCAGGGAGCTACACAGCTGATAAACACTAAATCAACGCGAAAAAATCAAAAAATAACAGCAATCACAACATATTACTCGAAGAAAAAATAACAGGAGCTGTTGAAATATGCCCCAATGTGCGGAAGCGGAATGGTAAATTCAAATAATTTATTCTTATATAATATAAGGGAGCCACCGCTAATACTGGCATACGAGCACCCAACGGCAGTACAATCCCGAGGTACGCCAGCCCAACCTGCCTATCCCGTAGTACATCTGGTAAAGAGCTTTGCGCAAATTCAACTCGCCATATTGTTCTTACTTATTATTATCCAAAAGAAAGGGTCAAATGGCGGAACATATATAGAGAACATCAGGTACCTCATCCGTTATGAGAAGGAACCTGTTTCCTATTTTCAGCCTATAACGCATCATGTACGGCGGACTATAGCGACCAGAACCGCCACTGTGCACAAATCTTGAAAATCAAAACTTGAAAATCGAAAAAAGTTAAAAATTTAATATCCCTCAACCACCAGAATTTCGTAAGCAATAAATCTAATTATGATTGCGCTGTATTAGGTACTGATACATAGCATACCCCCCAAAAAAAACCGCCCCCATTGATGAACTTACAGTTGAAAAAAATATGACGAAGAAAAAATCCTCTTCAATGTAGAAGAAGTCAAGGTTATCTCCTCCCCTACTAGCTAAGGATAGGACAGGAGATATCTCGCGCCGACTAACTAACACCAAAATTCTCCCGGAACTCAACAAACCCTAACGTAAATTACGGTGAAACCGCTCATTACGTAGATCCCGCTCAGCCCGGATTGCGCAATTCTGCTTGGACTTTGTCTCACTTCTGATTTCCCAGAATTGGTCCAGACCTACCTCCGCACCTCACTATTTCCAGCAGAATTTTCAGTGAGGTTCCCTCCAACCTCATGAGAAACATTTCTTCCAACCTGCAATTGCCCCAGTTGATTTGAAATAGCACAAATTGCCTCCATATATTCACTGCCCTCACTTCCACTCCCATTATCCACCCCAGCCTCGCTTCCAAGCTCCTCCTCCCAGTCACTCTCATAGTTGTGCTGAGTGGGTATAGTAGAGGGTACTGTGGCCAGAGAAGCAATTTGTACCTTTTGTTTTTCTTAGAGGAAGGCTAGAGGGTAATACAGCATTGGCTAGTAGTCTCACGATATCTAAAGCTTCTTAGCCTTTCGAGATGCTTTTACAGCATCTGACTTTTCACTCTGCTCCTGGAGCCCTATCACCACCTCAGCGGTAACCACAGTAGCTTCTGTAAGCTTTCACCTGTCATTTGTTTTAATCCTCTTACTACTTCCTACTAATTCTCGGTATTGCCAGTGGGCCTCTTCAAGTTCTGCTAGCATTTTCTTGGCATAGGTTTCTTGGAAACCTTGGTTATGTTCCCCTAGTAGTGATTTTAGTCTTTTAGAACTAGGTGTATCTTGTGAAATAAGAGATATTGCTGTACATGTGGCCCTGCGAACTGCTCTAGGGGTCTTAGGAGCTGGTTGGATACCAGTAGCACAAGAGAGAGGTGCCTGGGTTTCACTTTGAATTACTCAGCATGGATTCAGAGGTATTATCCCTACTGCTTCCCACACTCAAATAATGTCATCTCAATTAAATGCCTGCGCTCTTGCTGGAAGGAATACTCTATGTATACAGATTAGATTTATTCAATTGCATAGTTGTATGAAGTGAATCAATATCTCTAGGTCTAGGAAGAAATAGTAACAGCCAGGGATTACAACTTACAAAAGAAAGTCAACCTTAGTAAAGTTTCCTTGAATGCCTTTACACATCCAGTTAGCAAAACAATTGCTTTAATAGCGTTGGAGTGGTCCAAAAATACCCACATCTAAGGATTGGAGAAGGTGAGTGGAATGGGTGGGGAAGGCAAATGTGATAATTTTGTTTTCTAAACAAAAGTCGAAGAACTCCCAATTGAAATTGGAGGTAGGGCCATCTAAAATCAGTAACCAATAGCCCTCCCTAACCCTAGATGATATTTAGATATCCTAATATTGTATTTAGAGATTTAATACATATCTTTTGTCTTCACATCAAAAACCTCTCTCAGCTATTGTATAGCTAACCTTTTGTTACTCTATCCCTTTTCAGGAACACCAAATAGAGCCAGATCACCCTTTTTCAGTCCTGCATACCACCCAGAGTAGTGGGCAATACCTTTATTGATAATAAAGGGTATTAAAACTTCTCCGTTGCCAGATATAGTTTCAATCACAGTCGCCCAATCCCAAGAACCCTCCATTTTCAACCGCAGCTTCAAGAAAATGTCAGAAGGGCGTTTACGGAGGTCCTGAACACTCCTCGTCCATCAAGGGGGGTCGTGGTCCCCGTGGTCCACCTGGTCCACTCTGATTCGCCCTGATCCAACTTTTTGAAAATTTAACCGAAAATGTGGACCCCAGTGGACCATGGGGCACCAGCGTGCACCATAGGGACCATAACCCCCCTTGGTGGACCAGGAGGGCTGTATACATTTTGCTGATCAGGGACCAGTGACTTCACAAGCAAATAACTTTACAATAGAGAGGAACACCCGTGAGATATCCTTTCTCATCCACATTGTAGTAATTCTTTATGGTGATTTGATAAAATTAAATTAAATTTTGTAACTAAATTGAACTTTAGCAAGTGTGCTGCTTTAGAGACTCAATAAGGGAGTGTAACAAGAGTACTAACCTTTGGAAAAAAGTCCTGTAATACAACCAGGTTACTAGCCAATGCACTTTGATGATCTAACCGTGTACTCAGCTTTGAAGCCAGTTCCTTATTTTGGCTAAGCAATCGGGAAAGCCAGTGTTTCCCAAGAACTCTATCTTTTACTTGTTGCTGTACCATCCCTTGTGCAATTCCTTTCACAATACTCAAAGTAGCAGGACGCTCCCACCATGAACCTTTTTTGACATCAGTGGACTATTTCCTTCTCCTCATACTCTGTTAAGACCTGCAACCTACGTTGGCCCTTCACATCATCCTGTGCACCACCAAGTCTTCCCCATAAAGTTGAATAGGCAACCCCAAATTTCAAGCCTGCAGCCTGTATGGAAGCATCAGCCAAAAAAAAAGAGTATACTTTTTGCTGCATCCTGTGCATCCTGAGACTCCTGTTTGCATACTGAATATATATAAACTATCTTCCTGTACATCCCGGAAACTAACTTTTGGCCATTTTGCTAGTGGCTGATTTCAACTTAATTACACTTGGTGGCACTTCCTCAAGTCTACTATTGTGGGTACATGCAGGGGTTCAAAGTGGGGGAGTCAAATTTTGCCGTCAAAAACTTCAATTATCAATTGGTTAGTTATCTGATACAGTGAAGCTTTGAAATTGTGCATGTAGCTAGAATAAACTACTATTTATAAGATAAGCTAAGGCGTTTTTCTCTCTGAACAATTTCATTGTTCTCAGGAAGAAAACTCATCTTGAGAATGCAAACTGACGTTCAGAATGCAAACTGGTTTTCAGGAAGAGCCAGGATGCACAGGAAGACCAAAATGCAAACTGGTTTTTTTTGCTGATGAATACTCTTCGCTAGCATTATAATAGGCAATGGCATCTTCAATGGCTCTGGGAGGCATGATGAGTTTGCTGTGATTAATTATCTGCTCAGATGGCTAATTTACAAAGGATTTACATTCATGCAGGGTAGTGTCTTGGGCAATATTGGCAGTGAGTGGAATTCAGGTAATGAGCTGAATCCCTGTAATTTACATTAATCTCTTTCAACCTTCCTAATATATCATTGTCCTCTGTTGTCCCTGAAACCTATGCCCTTTTAGCATGCTAGTTCCTGCACTTCTAGCAGTATGGAGTGTAAAAGATATCATGAAAACTCATATAGTACTCAATATCTAATACCCATAACTAGTATTCCCAAATCTGCAGTTCCTCTAACGTCTTTCCCTGCGATGCGGCTCTTCACCGGGATGTGGCTCTCCATGGCAACCACTGGAAAACCAAAATGTATATTTGATTATTGACATAAATAATAGTGATCCCACTTTAGAAATTTGGTAGAAAGTACTTTTAAATATGGAGAATCAGAATCTGGAGTTTTTATTTAATAATAAAAAATAATGCCTCTTCTATACTCACTTTATTTCAAACTGGTTCAAATAGCATCTTAGTTAGAATAGTGGCTGAGAAAATTGAAAATCACTGCAAACATTTTAGTTTAAGGAAATATTTAGATCTTATAGGTCTAATATGTGATGGGAGAACTGCTATGGTATTTGATTGCAGCTCTTTTGGAAGACATTGTTACTCTATAAAAGAATTTAGTATAATATTAATCTTATGAATGAGATCAAATAATATCTACTTATGGAGCTCACATAATGCTCCAATACATTGGAATATACCTCACTAAGAGGATTCAACATATGATTTAAACTATCAAAGCATTGGGCAATGTCTTGCCAATTTTATACCTTTATTATTGGAAAGTAATTTAGAGTGAAAATCTACACTGAGGTCTCAACCAGGCAGGCTACATATGCAGGAGACAGCTAAAAGCCGGCTTCTATAGTCTACTCATATAGTTAAAACTATTGAATGATTTTTGGTAGGCTTTAGAGATTTAGATTTAGAGATTTCAAATCTTAACTCTAACAACACTTGATTTTACTTGTCATTTGTAGTTCTCAAGAGTTCATTTTTGAAATCTCTAAATCCAAATTCCCAAACCCTACCAAAACTCATTCAATGGCTTTAACTATATGAGTAGACTATTGAAGACTCCTTTTAGCTTTATCCTGCATGTGTAGCTTGTATGCTTGAGACCTGAGCATAGATTTTCCCTTTAAATTACTTTCCAATACCAAAAGTATAAACTTAGCAAGAGATTGCCAAATGCTTTGAAAGTTTACATCATATCTTGAATCACCTTAGTAAAGGATATTGGAAAGCATTGGAATATTATGTGAGTCCCATTAGTTGATATTATCTGATTCCATTTATAAGATTAATATTATACTATATTTTTTAATAGAGTAACAATGCCTTCCAAAATTGCTGCAAACAAATACCAAAGCAGTTTTCCCAATACATATTAGACCTATAGGATCTAAATATTTCCTTAAACTAAAATGTTTGCAGTGGTTTTCGGTTTTCTTAGCTACTATTCTAACTAAGATGCTATTTGAACCAGTTTGAAATAAAGTGAGTATAGAAGAGGCATTATTTTTTATTATTAAATAAAAACTCCAGATTCTGATTCTCCATATTTAAAAGTACTTTCTACCAAATTTCTAAAGTGGGATCACTATTATTTATGTCAATAATCAAATATACATTTTGGTTTTCCAGTGGTTGCCATGGAGAGCCACATCCCGGTGAAGAGCCGCATCGCAGGGAAAGACGTTACCTTCAGGTTAGAACAGAACTGACTATAGCTAATAGTCCGACTTTTTTCCTGTCTCAAGGACAGACTACTCCAGAGAAGGTGAAAGTAGGATAGATGGGACCCAATTCATCAGCCATTTCGGGACTGAGATCCTCCCATTTCATTAGTGCCCTCACAACTCCCTCATGCCCATTCTCTGCGGCCCACAAGAGCAGTATTCTGCCATCTTGGGCAGTTGTGCTGGGATCTGTTCAAAATGTGAACGCCAAAGGCACAATCTATTCTATGTGGATAATACTACACAGGTGCAAGAGGTGCTGTGGGCACGCTAAGCGAGAAGGGAAATAGTAGTAGAGCAGATTGGTAGGAGTTCTGGTTCTTAATTCTACCTAAGCGAGGTGGGCAGTAGCGAACATATTTATACAGAAGTGCGTTCCCCAAGTATAAGAGAAATAATATAGGGAAACAATGTAAGAAACATAAGTGCGAACATGTTTGACCCTGAAATCCTGCCAAGTAAATCCCAAATAATGTGTCTAAATCTAAGATGGTGTGAGCGGAATATTAGGAATAATTATGAGATAATATGACCAAGATTGATACATAAACCATGCATAAACAACTGTGAAATCCCGAACACCAGATAAGAAAACACATATGAAAATCCCCGATAATATCCTGAAATGATAATGAAATACAATATAATATGTCCTAGCTGTAGTAATGTAAACGGTGTACAGGTGGAACCGAAACACAAACTAAGTATGAGAAATATACGGTAATATAATGAAATATACATAGGAAATATACAGAAATTTCAACAGGATCGACGTCATCCTGTTCCAGTAGAATTCTCACACTTCCTTCATGCCCATATCCCGCAGCCTGAGAGAGCGATATTCGGCCAACTTGGTCAGCCGTGTCGGGATTGACCCCGTTCTGTCCGAGTTGTGCTCTCACATCCCCTCACACCCGAATCGTACAGCCCAAGAGAGCGGCGTTCAGCTAAATATATTAGCTCTGTCGGGATTGATGTCGTTCCGTTCCAGTAGTATCCTCACAACCATCTCATGCCCATTCTGAGCAGACCTAAAGAGTGGTGTTTTGCCATCTTCATCAGCTGTATCAGGATTGACATCGTCTCTTTCAAGTAGAATCCTCACGAGACTCTCGTGCCTATACCGTGCAGGCAACCAGAGTGGTGTTTTGCCATGTACGTCAATTATTCCAGGATTAACCCCGGCCTGACCCAGCAGTATATTCATGATTCCCACATGCTCATACATCGCAGCCTGCAAGAGTGGTGTTCGACCATGCTCATCGTGTGTGTCAGGGTTGACTCAGACTTCTTTCCATTCTAGCAGTTGTCTCACAACCATCTCATGCCTGTTCTGCGCAGCCCACCAGAGGGGTATTAGGCCATGTACATGAGTTGCACCAGGACTGACCCCGTCCTGTTCCAGCAGTATCCTCATGGCTCCCTCATGCCAATTCTCTGTGGCCCATGAGAGCGGTGTTCGGCCACCGTTGTCACCTCTGTCGGGATTGATGTCGTCCCGTTCCCGCAGTAGCATCACGATCCCCCCATTCCCATTCATCATGGCCTGTGAGAGCTGTATTCGGCCAAAAAATGTGTCAGCTTTGTCAAGATTGACATTGTCCCATTCCAGTAACATTCTGACAACTCCCTCATACCCATTCTGGGCAGCCCGAAAGAGTAGTGTTTTATTAATTAAAGGCCCAAATTTGTCAGCTGTGTCGGAATTGACATATTTAGTGTTTTACTGCTTCTTTTTCCACTTTGTTTTTTTCGAGTTCGCTTCAATTCCTATTTTTCTATTATTCTACAACATAGCGTCGGCTAATACCTAATGATCCGAATGATAATTATAAATAAACTTATCGCTTGTGAAATTCTGATGGTTGAGGGACTTTTTAAGTTTTAAGATTTGTGGGTGGTCGCGGTTTTGGTCCCTATAGTCCGCCGTACATAATGAGTTCCAGCCGAGTATACACCTCCAAACTTGAAGAGTAGAATGAAGCCTAGCCGATACGAAATAGCCGCCGAATAATCAAGGCCCAACCGACAACGTCTTATCGCCACATAAGATGAAAACCAAGAGAACAAAAAAATACATAGGAAAGAAACGCATGGAAGCCGCTGTTTGAGGACAATAAAGACGATGATAAGAAATTCAACAGGAGCCTCATATGATAAACAAAACTTTCCCTATTCGTACACACAGAGATAGAGGTGATGTTCCCTCTCCTGCTCCTATCTGCAGTCGGCTTGGGAGTGGGTGATAGTGCCACGGATCCCAGGCTACTCAATTATTTTTATACAATTCCGAAAATCCGACAGACCCGCTTGGCTTCACCCATTTCCCCTCCTTGCTCTCCCGTTTGTCTCATCAGCACCTGATAACAACAAGCTAGGGGTTGGAGGGATTGAGGAATCTCTATCATGGCGTTCCATAAATGATACCATCGAAAACCCGTCATCTGTAATATAATGCCTAGTCAGGGGTAGGCTACTATAGGTCTAGAGACGAAGGAATGATGCATTCATATGATAGAGTATTCTAAAGAAAAAAAGCAAATAATCCAGAGGAGAAACCAGAGAAAATGGGCGCACAGGTTGCAAAAAGAGTTGAACAGTCTTGTACAGTGCAACACAAGTGAGAGGCAAGAGGGAGAAGGAGAAATTGACTTGAAAGAACCCAAAGAACTAACAGAGGAAAGCAGAGATCATGCGCCATATTCTACCCCAAGACTTCAAGGGCTGGTTCCTGCTTATGATAATGCATGAGCCCGAGTTTATCAACCGAATAAAGGGTGGTAACGTTTTTGTGCCCACCAGCTCCTCATGTATGATATAGCGATCATCTGGAAGAAGATTGTGGTGCAGTGGCTAGCAAGGAGTGATCGATAGGCGAGAGAAAATAGGACAGAAAAATGAAGGAGCAAATAACCATGGTGGAAAGGATCGCTGTTACGAGGAGGGCTCGGGTAACGACGGGACGGGGCTCTGATGGTGGAAGGTAGGCCGGCGGGACTCGGAAAGGGAGAGCGAAATGCTGAAGTAAGTTCGATGGCACAGGCCCTAGTGGCCCGGGGGAGGATTTGGGTTGACAGAGCAATTTCACAACCCCTGCATGTCCTCGGGAGGCGGCCACTTCAATGGCTGTTTGGCCCGATGGCCCCGGTATATCAAGATCCAGCTTCTCTTGCCCCAATAGCCAGTTTACTACTCCCTCATGCCCCTTCTCCGCAGCCCACCAGAGTGGTGTCCCTCCAGATTGAGTGGCTGTGGTGTTCGGATCAATATCGTCTCGTTCCAATAACAACTTGAGTATCCCCTCATGCCCACCGGCTGCAGCCCACACCAGCGGTGTCCATTCATATTCGCTATCTGCTGTGTGGGGATTGATATCCTTTCGTTCCAATAGCAACTCTACAATCCTCTCATGCCCCATGGCAACTGCCCAGAGGAGCGCGGTTCCGCCGTATTCAGTGTCTACTTTGTTCGGATCCATATCCTGTCGTTCCAACAGTAACTTTACTACTGCCTCATACCCCTCCTCCGCAGCCCACATGAGAGGTGTGTTGCCGTAATCAGTGTCAATAATATTGGGATTGACATCCTCTCGTTCCAATAGCAACTTTACTACTCCATCATGTCCATTCATTGCAGCACACAGGAGCGGTGTTCGTCCAAAAACACTTTCTGCTATGTTTGGATTGATATCCTCCCGTTCCAATAGCAACTTTACCACTCCCTCACGCCCTTTAGTTGCCGCCCACCCGAGTGGCGTTCGTCTACATTGGTCCCCAATGTTGAGACAGATATCCTCTCTTTCCAAGAGCAGCTTTACGACTCCCGCATGCCCTTTCGCTGCAGCCCACCCGAGTGGTGTTAAGCCAGGTTTGATTTCTTTAATATTGGGATTGACGTCCTCTCGTTTCAAGAGCAACCTAACTACCCCCTCGTGTCCAGCGACCGCCGCCCACACAAGTGGTGTTCGTCCCAATTTGGCGTCCTTAATGTTTGGATTGACATCCTCTCGCTCTAACAGGATCTTTACAATTTCCTCTTGTCCACGGCTCGCAGCCCATAAGAGTGGTGTTCGGTCCTCTTTGCCGGGTAGATATGCTGCCTGGTCCATTGTATGTCCAAAGTGTGCATTGAATGTAGATATCCCAGAATAATAACGATTGGCAGCAATATCGGAGGATTTATGGGGGCTGAGGTGAGAAAGGAGGGGTACGGCTACAGCTGACGCAATTTCGACATGAGGATTTCTACGCACACACTACGACATCGATGACTAAAATATGAGCTCAACATTAAAGATCAGAACACACAATAGATTCCTTACCACGTCCCGTGGAGCGCTTGACCCTTTCGACCAAGTATTAGCGTCACTGATGGACATGATCAAGCTCGAGCAGAGAATTTCGCCCATGCTTGAGCATAAATGGTGCTCAAGCAGGACCACTTTCCGAAGAGAAGTTATCGGCAAAAGATGGATGAAATTAGAGAATTTCTGTCATGGCCTTCTATGAATTATGCTACAGAAAGGGACCTGACTTTCATATAATATATTTTGCGGGGTCAAGGACTAAAACGCCTCGAGGCCAAGGTATACTACATTTTTAGAATGGAGTATTCCGAAAAACGATAATTAGGAAGAGAACATACAGAAAATGTGTCTAGAGGTCACGGTAATAATGAAGGGAAGCAAGTGGTCTGGCACATTGCATGCCAGAGACGAAAGGGAAAAGGAAGGGTTGACAAAAAAAGTAGAAGAGAAGAGCAGAGATCAGGCGCGATATTGCAACAGATGGTTCGATAGGCTAATTCCCATTACTGCTAGTGCCCGAACTCGGGTTTATATATTAACATGAGCAGTAAGGTTTTTGTCCATAGCGGCTCTCTATTTATGATTATGCGATCATCCAGGGGAGGGTGGCGATCCAGTAGCCGGGAGGAAAGGGCCAAGTAGCATGTCGGGACGGAGAAAAATGAAGAAGCAAATAATTATCGTGGAAAGGACCGCTGTTACCAGGAGGGCTCGGATGGCGGGGGGAAGAGGCTCCGATGGTGAACGGTAGGCCGATGGGACTCGGAAAGGCCACGCGGAGCATTGAAGTAAGTCCAACTGCTCAAGGACATCTTTGGGATCTGGGATCGGAAGGGAGGGTTTGGGTTGGGAAAGTAATTTCACAACCCCTCCATTTCCCCGGGACGCAGACACCACAAGCGCTATTTGACCAGAAGGGCCTATTATATCAAAATCCAGAACCTCTTTTTCCAATAGCCAGTTCACTACTCCCTCATGCTCCTGCTCTGCAGCCTATAGGAGCGGTGTTCTAAAGGATTTTGTGTCTACAATGTTCGTATTGATATCGCCTCGTGCCGATAGCAACTTTACTATCCCACCATGTCCAACCACCATCGCTCACACGAGCGGCGTTCGGTCATATTCACTATCAGCGATGTTGAGACTGACGTCATTTCGTTTCAGTAGCAGCTTTACTACTCCCTCATGCCCTTTAGCCGCAGCCCACCCGAGTGCTGTCCCCCCAGATCCGGTATGTGGAGTGTTGGGGTTGACGTCCTCTCGTTCCAAAAGCAATTGTACAATTGGCCCGGGTCCAGCGATAGCAGCCGACCCAAGCGGCGTTCGGCCATATTTGCTGTCCGCAGTGTTGGGATTGATATCATCTCGTTCCAATAGCAACTTTGCTACTACATCGTGTCCCCTATGCGCAGCCCACCACAGCGGTGTCCAGCCATATTGGGTATCTGCAGTGCTGGGACTGATATCCTCTCGTTCCAATAGCAACTTGACTATTCCACCATGTCCACCCATCGCAGCACACCCGAGTGGTGTTCGGCCATATTTTCTGTCCACGATGTTGGGATTTATATCGTCATGGCCTAATAACAACTTTACAAATCCATCGTGTCCTTTACTTGCAGCCCACCAGAGCGGTGTCCCGCCATATTGACTATCTGCGGTGTTGGGACTGATATCCTCTCGTCCCAGTAGCAGCTTTACTACCCCCTCATGCCCACCGATTGCAGCCCACCCGAGTGGTGTTCGGCCATCTCTTGTGTCAGCAGTGTTGGGATTGATGTCCTCTCGTCCCAATAGTAACTTTACTATTCCCTCATATCCATTCTCCGCAGCCCACTGGAGTGGTGTCCCGCCATATTCGGTATCTGCGGTGGTGGGATTGATATCCTCTCGCACCAATAGCAGCTTTACTATTCCCTCATATCCTAAGCTCGCAGCCCACAGGAGAGGCGTTCTGCCTAATTTTGTATCAGCGATGTTCGGGTTGATCTTGTCTCGTTGCAATAGCAACATTACTATTCCACTATGTCCAAACATCGCTGCCCACCCGAGTGGTGTTCGGCCACATTTGCTGTCGGTAATGTTGAGACTGATATCATCTCGTTCCAATAGCAACTTTACTACTACATCGTGTCCCCTATACGCAGCCCATCTGAGTGGTGTTAGGCCATGTGCGATTTCTTGAGGGTTGGGGTTGACGTCCTCGCGTTCTAGTAGCAGCCTTACGATTCCGCCATGTCCAACCATCGCGGCCCATCCCAGTGGTGTTCGGCCAGATTTGTTGTCCGTAATGTTTGGATCGATATCCATACGCTCCAAGAGCTGTTTAACTATTCTCTCATGCCCACCGTTAGCCGCCCATGAGAGTAGTTTTCCGGTGCATTTGATGTCCAGATCTACTGCGTGGTCCATTGTTTGTCCAAAGTGTTTATTGAATATATATATCCTATAGCGATTGCTATGCGAGCGATGCTAGCGGTTTTATGGGGGTGGAGGATAGAAGGAGGGGTACCGATACAGCTAATGAAAATTCTACGCAATTATTTCCAGTTGTGTACACACCACCACATCAATGACTGAGATATGAGCTCAACATTACCGACACTGATACATGGCCAGAAGGACAATGCGTAATCAGTGTTCCCAAGCGGCCAGTCCGGACCATGGTTTTGAAAAGCCTGGGTCAGTCCGGCTTAAACTATTAACGGCCAACAAAGCCTGCAGGCGCCCAGGCAACCGCCAGGTCGAGAGGATAGGCAACACGGCTAAAGCCCACAGACGCCCAGGCAAAGCCGCCAGATGCCCAGGTAAAGCCTGCAAATCCCGGGTAAAACCGCTAGATACCACGGCAAAGAGTGCTGCTCGCGTAAAACTTAAGGTTGAATAGCTAAGCTTTTCGTAAATGACACATTTGACTACATAAATTAATCGACAGATACCCAGGTCATTCACAGATATTTGCGAAAGTCGTCAGGCTGTTGACGACTCTCACTCAGATTAGAACAATAAAATTTACGCAGTGTGTGTGCTTCCAGATCATCTTAAAGTCAATCAATATCATCAGCTTTTCCATACATCCAATATCTGGTTCCTGTGTTCGCATGTTTGACCGTTGCGCATTTAGTCGGTCACCCCACGATAGCCCCCACCGAAAAACTTTACCTACGGAAGTAGCCCTCAAGTCGAGTGATCACAACATTTTAAAACACTGCCAGTGGAAGTCGTGCATCAACCCTAACTTTAATCTGGAGAAATGGCATTCTCCGCATTAAGGTCAGGGTTAAAAAAACCTGAGGCCAACAGGTCACCCAGGTCGGGCTTTTGTTTTGGAAAACCACTTGCCCACAGTCCGGCCCGGCCATCTCTGGAAAAGCCTGGTACTCTCGGTCGATGGCTCGGGATACAGGCAGGCAAATGGTTCAGTTGCCTCCTCTCCCTCTCGCGCCACCATGGCTAGGCAGGGATCTGCTTGGACTTTGAGCCCGAGCACTTGTCCTCCGCCATTCACCAAGCCTGCAAGTTACCATAGTTCCCCCAACAACCAAACATATAACAGATCAATCCTTACCTCTCTATACTCAGATTCACCAGCGATCAATACAATCCCACCACATCTCACAAATAAAGCCTCTAGAGTTTTCACACATGACATAATTTAAGTTAACCACCCCCAGTAGATTATTAATTTTAAAACTTAGCAACAATAACACACAACTTTTTTTTTTTTTTACCCGTCAAAGGACCCAAATAGTGAGACTACTTGATATAAATTACTATGCTATACCATATCAAACATCCCCCCCCACACACATGCCAGAAAACTCACCCCCGCAAATTCTAAATCGAATCAAAAAGCCAAAAAAAACAAAAAATCTAGGCAATCATTACCAATCACTCATGGTCGAAAGAACCGCTACTGTCGGAGGTCACACAGAAGAAGCCGGAGGTGAAGTGAATAGTAAAGGGACTGATCAATGAGAGAAAGAGAATGATAGTTGCTGTCTTGCTTGCTCGCCTATAGACGCGCTTGAGAAGGCCCTACTTATAGCAATCTGTAGTATGAATATACATCAATATGACTCTAGTGATTTCCTCGTTCCTTATGTCCCAAGTAGCCTGGTGGCCGGCCGAACATATCCGTACCACTCATCATATTGCGGTAAGACTTCCAACAGCTACCCACCCGATACCAGGTCTGGGAATACTCGTGCGAAGGTGCGGCTAGGCGCCACAACCGTGCACCCCATACCCGACAGTTCAACGTAACTTCTAAAAGAAAAAAAAGAAAAGAAGCAAAGCTCAGCGTATCATAACTTTGTAGCTCTAAGGCCCAGCATAATTTAAGAAGCAAGCAAGGTTACAAAAACAGATCAAAAGTATAATACTATAAAAACTCGTGCCATCCACTATCGCCCAATCTCTGCTAAGAGGGATTAATGTTTTCCTCGAATGGTCAAGCCCGAGCGTGCCGAGCGCGTTAGATCTCATTAACTAGTATTCGCAGTTCTGTTATCCGATCAAACTAAACTTACAGTATAGTGGGCTGATGCAGGTGTTGATGGAGATTAGAGGTCAGGGGGAGATAGCGGATAACATGAATTTATACGGTAAAATTACACACTAGGCCCTATGGTCATGTTGAGCCACGAAGCATAGTCATCTTAAGCCACAGTTACTTTAAGTCGCAAAGTCACGCGACCAGTCGGGCACTCACCGGAGCCCTCCCGCTTGTGAGCTTGCGAGCATGCGAGGGTCGTAGCGCCTAACCACCACCCTAACGCGAGTATGGTTGCTAGCCCAGTAATCCTCCCGTATCATTACAGAAGCAGCCGATAAGACCCAAAGATTTATTCCCGAGCAAAAGGCATGCCCACAAATTAGACTCCGAGATTCCTATTTGCGTCATTCACTCCATTTCCTTAACTAGATTTCGGAGTAGAGATAGACCGAGCTGAAATCACGAAACCTCACTCATCCTGTTCCTGGTTGCCCCCCGCTGTCCTACGTCCCCCCCGGTAACCCCTTGGCATCGCCTGCAGCCCTACCCCTACCCATGAAAATCATTGCCTTACCTGTTAGGGCTCGCCGTCTGGGTCAAAGACGGCCCTCCGGGGATTTCGCTACCCTGAACGAACTCTTAGATAGAGCGGAGTGGATATGATAACAGGTATGATATCATAGTTGGAGTGTTTCTTCCCGCATAGGCCATCGGATGAGCGAGCCGAGCTTATCGAAAGTATGTGCCGTGCTACCTGTGCCGTACATTTCTCCATATAATACTTGTACTAATAAACTCGGATAATTATGCTCTAAGTATCCGCTTGCCCAGCGAGAAAAGTACTATCCTCCCGAAGCTGCAAGGTACCTTAGGATACCAAGCTCCCCCAATTGAGCTTGGCGAAGCATACTAACATTTACCGAGCCTACACAAGGCCACATGCGCAGCCTCAAACAGATCCCCAGATATCCTACACTAAGTTCTTCTACCACCAACATCTCACATCGCAATCGCAACCCATACCCTTAGTGGCACTAGATTTCACTTGGGAGACTTGCCCCTCGAAAGATTCCTAGGATCCATTAGACCATAGCGCAGCACATCCTACTACTCTATTACCCGTAGCGGTTGTCATATTTCATCATGTAGGGGCGAAGATCTTCGTATTCAAGCACATCTGGAGAAACTATTGCTATGTGCGCTGGACTATGGAGTAGGATGAGAGGCCAATTCCGGCCTAGAATAAGAATATTATCGCAGACTTCCCCTTCTTCCCCTTCTCCCCTCCCTCTTCTCCTTT
>QOVD01003248.1:362-23365 GCA_003521225.1 Tuber microsphaerosporum | reverse complement strand
AAACCTATGACTCATAACCGTGAGTCATGTGAAACCATATTCCTCGCTTAGTCAGGTTTGTGACAGTATTTAAGAGATTTGTTCTCTTGATATTCTTTCACATCTACATTGCAAATATTATTTGAACTCTACTTATTTCTTAATTTCTCATAACTTGAACGATTAGTTCTATACACCTTTGCAGATATCATTCTATCTTTTTAATAATGTCACAAAAGTATTGTGCTGCATATGGCTGTCTATGTGAAATGTTTCTATAACCAAAAACGGGAAACTTAAAGAAATGTGCAGATGGGGACAGTCAACATTCGGAAGGAGCACACTATGGTATTTATAGAATCAGTACCCTCTACAAACTATAACATGATAATCATTAACTAATTGTTTTATTAGAAAAATCATCTTCAACTGCTTCACATTCTAAATTCGCAAGAAATACAATTATATTACTAAGCAATGATGAAACAAACTCAAGTATGGCTTCAGTTGCCAAAAGAGAAAATCCAAACTAACCATCAGTACCGTCAGATCCCAAGGAATGGAAATCCTTGATTGCTGTATCCACAAAGTTGACAAGTAATTTATCCTATATTATTCTATCTTTTGCTCTTGAGGTCAATTCAGTACAAAGAAAGGCTGGTCTAAAAGCCATTTTAGGGGAAAATCTACCTCAAAGCCCTTATAAACCACGAAGAATTACCACAGTTCTAAGCACAGCTCCATTGTTATTTAGAATTACCTTTAAATGTACTATTTGGACTTGGCTACCTGAAAAGCTAATGCTTTGTGGTGGACCTACAAAGTGGTGGAATATTGTTCTGGGTGCAAGGATGGATAGTTATTCGGAATATCTACTTGGGGAGGCAGAAAAACATGCAGGATGGAAGGAAAGACCTCAACGTGAAACTTCTAGAATTAATATACATACAACATGACCAATTCTCATTGGTTTCATGGAAGTCAAAGGAACGGAGGATCCAACGACAATTTCAGATGGTAGTGGAACATGGCATGATCTATTCTATTTAATACCTGGGTTTCTAGTAAACTCACCTCCTCCAGTGTCTCAAGGGTCAAAAAAGTTATCGGCTATTGGATCTTCAACTGACAGATCACTTGCACTAGTGCTTCCTGTTATATCTAAATTACCAATACGAACCCCAAGTGTGGTAACCCGATTCCTCAAGTCAGCATCCTTTATCAGAAATATCCTCTGTACCAATTGCCAAAGGATTAAGCATTCGAGAGCAAGAAAGAAGAAAAAGAGAATATACAAAGACAGTGAATATGGCGAGAGATAATGTTTTTGTTAAGAAGAATTCACGACGCAGAAGTCATGATATTAAAAAGATGGAATCAGAGTCAGAAGATGAGCAAAGGAGTTTAGTTATAACTAACTAACAAAGGTCAGGTTCAAACTCAAAGCCAATATCCAGTCTTGACGAGAGCGCGAAATTAGAACCAATAATTCAAAATCCAGTTCCTGATCATGGTACTCTCCATACTATACCTCCATGAACTCCGCCAAAGTCGATAGTTCCTGGACGGCTAAAACGAGCAAGATCAATAGTTTCTCCATCAAGTATAATGACCTTAGGAAATTGAAAAGCGAAACGCGGTCATGAATTCGATATTGTGCACAATGCCATGGTTGAATATCACTTGGACCAAGAAGAAAGAAATTCACTATCGATTTCATTAATATCTATGATCTCTTTCAATTAGACAATCTCGAGTCAATTGTCGAGAAAGAAACCGAAATTGATACAGATCAGGATCCAAACTGAGAATTAAACTGTTAGTTGTATATCTTCAACTTCTTTGTAACTGATTAACAAAGTGAAGGAAAATACTAATATATATCTAACGTAAATTACGGGGATACTGCTCAGAACCGGGATACCGCTCACCAGCGGCAACCAGGGAAAATGGTACCTACATTTAATTATCTCTATGAATAATAGAGATATCACTCTGGAAGTCCAGCTACTAGTACTTTGAAATATAGAGAATCAGGAAATCAGGTTTTTATTTCATATTAATAAAGAGCTACTCTAGTATAGTGGTTTTAAGAGTACTTATTTAAAAAGAAATTGAATGCTTTACTAAGGCTATAAAAATTGAAAACCCACCAAGAAGGGCATTCTAAAATGGATAGAAGGATAGTAGAAGTCTTATATATTCAGAGTAAGTTGGTTTTAATTTACTTCCTGAGCTTTTGTTGGAGTGGTAGTAATCAAAAGTGAGGTGAAATACTATATACAGATTATATCAATTTTGCCCTGTGATATCTATATACATAGTTAATGTATGGGCTCCATTCCTTGGAATGTACTTTATTATGGTTTTTTGGGTAAGTATACAAAGTTTGAAGCAAAATAGATAAGTTTTCTACAATCTGTGCTTTGATTATGCTTAAGCTTACAAAAATGTTAGATAAATTCTTATACTATCTTAAACTACAATAATCCATTATTCTAACTAATAAGTAGTTATCCAATACTCTTACAAAGTCTAGCAGGCCAAGATTCACTGTTTAGGGCAAAGTAAAATGATAATAGCTTATAAGATCATATGTTAAATGATTTTAGTTAAATATCAATATTGTACTTCTCAGAACTTGATATAAGAGGATAAACTTGTGTAATCAGTATACAAACTAACTTCCTCGGTCTCTTAATACTTATAAATTCATGAATAGAGTTTTATTTATTTAAATATTTTGTTTTAACAATTTCACAGGTAGAAATAAGCTTACCTACTATATAGTATTACCCCTTATAATATAGAAGGAAAAATATATGAAAAGCATTGTTGTTTAGCTTCACACACTATATACTTACTTAAATATTCATAATAAAGTACATTCCAAGGAATTGAGCTTATATATTAACTGAGTATGTAGATATGACAGGGCAAAATTGATATAATCTGAATGTAGTATTTCACCTCTCTTTTGATTACTACCACTCCAACAAAAGCTCAGGAAGTAAATTAAAACCAACTTACTCTGAATATATAAGACTTCTACTATCCTTCTATCCATTTTAGTATGCCCTTCTTGGTGGGTTTTCAATTTTTATAGCCTTAGTAAAGCATTCAATTTCTTTTTAAATAAGTACTCCTAAAACCACTATACTAGAGTAGCTCTTTATTAATATGAAATAAAAACCTGGTTTCCTGATTCTCTATATTTCAAAGTACTAGTAGCTGGACTTCCAGAGTGATATCTCTATTATTCATAGAGATAATTAAATGTAGGTACCATTTTCCCTGGTTGCCGCTGGTGAGCGGTATCCTGGTTCTGAGTGGTATCCCCGTAATTTACGTTAGTAGACTATATGAATGCGAATATGTCTTATCTTTATTTTCATTGCAATTAGAATAATATTTGATAATTTTATCAATCTCGCTAAATATATCTGAGTATGAATTAGTGTTTCTTTTCATTCAGCTTGCATGTTTTTCTCCTATTGCCTTAGTTTTTATTCTTTTGAATAGTACTGTTTTCATTCTACTTTTACCTTCATTTTTAGTCTATGTAATGCAAGTATCATTTGTGTTCTTTGAAAGTTATGATATAAGGACTTTACATACAACTAATAAGATAGTAAATTGAAATTGTCCAAATACAACGTGAAATATATATTTGTCCTATGAAATGATTAGCTTCAATAGAAAATCAATGAATTACAACATCAAAGGAGAAGTACTACACCTTAAAGCGAAATATTTAAAACAATTCCGTCATTATTACTTTCAACATCATGGATGGATATATCATCATCATTAACAATATATTTTTCATCAAACTCACGAGCTTTCATATCAGCATATAAGGGAAACTTAATATCCTCCAAGTCCTATTCTTTTCCAATATTATTATTTAGATAGTTAATATCTCTCCTATCGGCCTCATTTATTGCCCCATATTGCTCAATCCAGCGTTCTGCTCCAATAGGTATCTTGAGTGTTGAAATTTCCTTTGGATAAGTAGCAAGCTCTGCTCATAAAAAAATATATGCCTCTTGATGTTTTCCATCAAATAAGTAGTAAGTAGCAAAGTTTCCATTGACCAGGATCTCCGTACATAAAATTCACGTATCAGGTGTTAAATACTCATCTAGATCATATGCACTCATTTGCGAGTCAAGTGCATCAAGAACAATTGAATTGGGTGATAATCCATAATTAAGAACTCCTACTGGTGGATAGCTATAGAGTTCGACTGGCTTCCCAGTTGGAAGGTAGTGTTCGCGTTTCCGTTGACGGCGTATACGATGACAGTTGTGAATTTGAACAAAAGTATGAATATGATGGGTTATCATTTCCATGTAAATAAATTGAATTGCAATAATATCTAATGCACCACCATCAAAGTACCCTTCAAGCTCTAGATTATTACAAATCTCATGTTAGGTATCTGTTTGAGCGTTAGCCAAAAGGTTCTACCATGACTCAATATGCTTATTTTTTGTAGAGGTTCCGTAGGGAAATACTTTACGAATTGATATCAAGGGATTGATCGCTCGATGGAGGACAAGTTGTGAATTGCAAAGAAGAGTTGTCTCAGATCCTTTATCTGATCTGACTAGTTGAGGAATAATATTATGAGAATGAACAGCATCGAGGAACTACTTATTGACTGATACTGCAGTACGGTTTGAATGGCCAACAAAGCACCAGAACATGTAATGGGAATAGGCATCTATAGCACCACATAACTGATATCCCAATCGTGAAAGCTTGTTGTGTCCAACAATTGACTAAACACAATTTGGTTCTTTGGTCATAAATTGAGCTCTTTTATGGGCTAATCCTTTAGTTCTTGACTCAATTCCAACTGAATCAATTCTTTGAACTGCCGCTCGAAGTTGCTTTCTAGTTGAGTGGTTGTATCAATTAACATAAAATATTTTGTTGAAAGAACTGAATCATACTTACTGTGAAACTAAAATACCACCCTGACGAATACTAGCTATTGTATAAGCTCCAGCATCCCATCTTAAGGACTGTCCATTAAGTAATAACTCTTAGATTCATCAGCAAAATGTTTTCGCCGGTCCTGAAGTCACCTGGGTACCCCTGGTCCCCTTGAACCTCTTGGTCCACCACCCAGCACTGAGGTCTAGCCGTTTTACTAGTACCCTCGGTCCGCGGTCCTGGTCCACACTTCCCTCGTCCTAGTGATCTCTGGTCTACCCTTCTCTCGTCCTGGCTCTCTCAAATCCTTGCTTTGACTCCTCTATTCTATCTTGCACCTCACTCACATTGTTAGGCATATTGGAAGCCCATGTATGGAATACTGGAATCCAGCACACAGATCTCCAAGCGCAGAGACCCCTGCACACAGACTTCAAAAATACGGTCATCATACCCCTGCGGCCCTGACGTTGGAGCACTACATTTGTTGCTGCACTAGTGGTAGTTGCACACGTACTCAAGAATGTTCCTCCAGGGACCACTTGCAATAACACCATATACGTCGCGGCAGTCCATCCCACCGGATGCTGTTTGCAGGATATATGAGAAGAGAACCTAGCGAAAATTATGCAAGTGGTTCGGACCAAATCGGTCAACGTCGCATAAAGTTATAGGCCTTCAAAGTTAAGAGATCTGAGGGAAACAAAGGAGTGGACGCTTAGGCGAAATCTTCCCATGAGGAAATTAGACACTAGTACGCATAGTGGAGACAAACAGTCCCACTCAGAGCCAGTCAGTAAGGGAGAGGCATTGCGCTCAATTAGCCATAGGTGCGATTGCAAGCAAGAGTCATCCCAAAACCTAATACGCATGCAGTCTAAGAACTCGTACGCATTGAATGGTCTGACGACCAAGGAGTTGGCCACTCCTTACATGGCTCAGTGAAGAAGGGTATAACGCTAGCACCTGTTGGGCTGCGAGAACTCTGCACACCTATCGTTGAAGGGAATGACACACTCTTACGATTAAATGTATAAGTGTATGTCTTCATAATGCTAAGCAGGTAGACGAGCATTTGTCAGGGTCAGGGAGTGTTCACACTTTGTAGTTAGTAGTTATTAGTTACCCTGCGAACACTCAGACAAGGAATATAAATATTGAAGTGCCTCCCTTGTTACAAGAAATCATCAAGCACCGGAGAAGAGATCTGATCAATATAACAAGTTATGAGGCTACAAATCTTTATCTTACTCAATTATCAATTGTATTTGTATCAATTACTTCTCACGAGAGATAGTTACCTATGAGCCTTCTTAGACAAATCTCCGAAGACACCTACCTAGGCTTAGTCCGATATTATAGTCCCACTATCGACTACCCTTAATAATATATTGATAGTTCTCCTTGTTACCAAGGCTCACCTCAAATCATTTTTGCACGGGAAAAAATTCCTCTTGACATATCAAAATGTCTTTCCCCTTGAGACCTCTCATTATGAGCAGAGGAGAACCCATGGACACTTCAGGCGAAGACCCGCCAAGCCCTATGGAACGCATTACAGAAGCATCATGCCCTTCCATTTACTCCAGCACAGATGTCCCAATACACTCAGACATTGCACAAAGACGAACTGGATTTCCCTATCCCACACCAAGAGGACATGGGGCCAAAGTATTGGCCTCCGGATCTGGGAGAAGACAAGGATCCCTGAGACCAAGCAACACCGACATATACCTACGCAGTCTAATGGAACGAGCTGCAAAGGCTGCACGACACTTAGATGGACGAAGTACCACCAATTTGGTAAAAATTGGTGATCTTGCTGAGACAGTACAAGAACTAGTATCAGAGATGGATGACACTAGGAAGAAGGTGGCATACAGAAAGCAATTGGATGCTGAAAAAGCTGCGGCATTCGAAGAACTCATTATAGCAGTAGATAATGCTACTTACACGAGACAAGAGGTGTTAGCCAGGATGGCTCAAGAAATAAAAGCGGCTAATGAGCAACAAAGTCGCCATATGGCAGTAAGTTCCCAAATTCATGTTAACATTGAAGAACAGGGCGAAGTATCGGCAACACGGGATTCTATACTCGAGCAAGAAGTATTAAAACTCAAAGCTCAACATGCGCAAGATATAGCGATACTCCAAAAATTAGTATCAGACCAAGCGGAAGCACAGAAGTCCTTCTCAAATACTCAGACCGCACAAATGGAACAGGTAATGAGATTGTTGGGGAATCTCCAACCAATCCTGACAACTACCGTCCCTGCCCAACCAGCCCTAGCGGCTCCGCAGGTAGCGGAAATACCAGATAGAGTCCAGCGCTGGATGCAGGAAAGGCAAAGACCAACTAGGCAAGATAAGGGGAAACAACCGGAAGAACACCCCACAGGCCAAAGGGACGATGGTGGTAACCAAGGACAACCAAGACAACCACCGGGCGGAAACGACCCTGACCCAAGTGACCATGACTCGGATGACGAGCAAGGTGCAAATAGGGGAAACTGCGGACCATCCTGGAGACCCGAACATCGCATTCCAACCGACCTGCAGGTAGCCTTATTAGTCAAGACAATAGGAATAGCCATTGCCCATAGTGGGAAAAAACAACCAGACGTACCCCCAACCTTCAAAAACCTCAAACACCAGGACATTAAACTTGGGTTACTACAATGCGAGGACTACTTCAAAAGAAACCCCCCCCAGTGGGAAACTGATAAGGAACGTATTAAGTACGCCCTAGGAAGAATGGAAGGGGAAGATGTGTCAGCATTTGCTATAACCTATAGGAAAAAGATGACTGGAGAAATGGGTCACCTTAAGGTCAAGAGATATGAATATTGGGAAGCATTCAGGAATCAATGCGTCACCTGTTTTGCGCTTACCCATGAAGGAAAAAGAGCACTGGAACTAATGGAAAAGGTCCTGTACAAAAACAACATCGACAAATATCTCCTGGATATGGAAAATTTAAACACGCATGTCCACATGAATGGGATTGCATGGCGTCAAATGATCGAACGACGGCTCCCACGAGAAGCACTACGACGATTATCCACCGAAGAATACGCCAGTGATACTGATTGGATGGCAGCAATAAGGGAGGTCACTAGAAGAGAAGAGAGTATTTTAGAACAAGTCGCACTACGGCATGACCACCTCACCGTGACCAAGGGCGATTCTGGTGGAAAAAGGAAAAGGGAAGAAAAAACTTCCAAACCTAAGAAGCAACGAAAAACGTACACTGCTGAGGAAAAAGTGGAGTACAAAGCCAAGAGAGAGGCAGAAAGGAAAACCAAAGGGACAACCATTAAGGGAAAAGTAGGGCATACAGATTGGAAAACCGCACATGGTGACATTAAAGAACAGGTCATCCAAGCACGAAAAGACAACCAACAGTGTACCTGTTGTGGAATGAATAACCACAAATGGGCTGAATACCGAAAATCAATTCAGATTTCAGCAATAGAATCCAAGAAGCCTTATTATAAAAAGGCCCCCAACCCAAAGTCGCGGCAATGGAAGGCCAGCCCGGCGACTCCTTTCCAACCAAGACAATCTGCGGCTCTAAGTCAGCTACCGACAGAAGAAGAAGCACCCAGGGTCAATCAGATAGAGCGACCAATGGCATGGGACTTCAGCGATATGGAGATAACTTAAGTTACTCAGGGTACTGATGGCGACGGCAATCAGGGACTCTGAGGAAGCCCTCCCTCCGAAATCAAAATCAAAAATCATGAGAGACTACATAAGTAGTAATCGGGCGTATCCCTGAAGGCCTAAGAGAACAAAGCGAAGCGACCGGGGGAAAGGATTAATTAGTACCTGGAAGAAGAAAAAGAGTTAGGATGACCGTAAGGGCAGAGTCCCTTAGTACGATCACTCCAACCAGGAACCCTCAGAAACCTGTTCAAACCAACGGTGATTGGGAGAACAGGAATCCAAATGTTCAGAACAGCCCCGAAGTACATCCACCCAGACCTATGAGGTGAGTGACAGGGCACATGCGTCGAAGCAACACTACGTTGTTCAACCAATACAGGGTACGGCTGAATGTTAGGAGTAAGATACCGAGGATTCAGAATTACTCCCTGAGGTATAAACCAGCTTGAGACGGTACTAAGACCAGGTGGATAGGCAAGCTGGTAAATACACTGGCAGTCTGAAGGGTTATGGGAATTCTTCGGCAAGAAGTAAAGACCGCTAGTAGTGGGCCGCCCAGCAATCGAGCTATTGACATGTTTTAGTTTGTCTGAGGAGACTTTAAGAGTCGAAACTACGCAGGGGTGGTAACAAACCCAAAATACCCACTCATAACCATGATAACAAAACGAAAAAACATGACCACGTTGCCAGAAGGCAAACGTCTACAGACTCAAATTCCCAAACCAGCACATTATGAGTGTTCGGAAGGACCTGCATACATTGAAATAAGTGGGAAACGAATACGCATAAGAGTACTTTTAGACTCAGGATCAAACATTTTTTTGATCAACAAGGACTTAGTTGAGCATTTCAACATACCATATGAAACTCGCCAAAACGCGCTACCTATCTTAGCTTTTGATGGAAAAATCAACCCCTTTGGCGGCAGACATTTCACTTACCCCCTACTCCTAGAAATAGGAAACAATGGCCACCGTACAAATATCTCTTGTGAAGTAGCCTCGGCAGGCAAATTTGATTTAATCATCCCATTTGGATGGTGGCCTAAGGAACATTCTATTGCAAATATTGCAGACCCATAGAAGTGGGCATTTAATGAAAACTGTTGTCAAGAACACGTCGAAGATGAAGGAATAGGAGGAATGTTTGAATGGGACAAAACCATAACTTACGATGAGGAAGCCCAATATTGTGGAAGAATAAACCGAGTGGACGATCCTAACCAAATACTCTTGAACATTCTACCATAACGATATAAGAAATACAAAGAACTTTTCCTCACTTCAACGGCAGAAACATTAACAGGCTGACGAATAGTCGATCATGCGATCGATCTCAAACCAGGTGCTGAACCATCCTGGGGACCTATCTACCTTATGTCGGCATATCAAATGGACTTGTTAGACAAGTACTTAAAAGAAATGCTAAAACAAGGAAAGATCGTTCACTGTCAATCACCAGCTGGGGCCCCAATCCTCTTCGTCCCAAAACCAGATGGCAAATTACGGCTATGTGTGGATTATTGGAACCTTAACAAACTAACGATCTGAAATAAGTACCCCCTACCATTAATGGGAGAACTAAAAGATCGGGTGGCAGGAGCAAAAATATTCACAAAACTGAATCTAAAAGACGGTTACCATCTGTTAAGAATACGGGAAGGGGATAAATGGAAAACCGCTTTTTGAACCAGATACGGGCATTTTGAATACAAGGTAATGCCTTATGGGTTAGTCAATGCACCTGCGACATTCCAAGCCATGATGAATAAAATCCTGCGAGAATTCCTCGATCATGGAGTGGTAATTTACTTGGACAACATTCTCATCTACTCCAAGACGGTGGAAGAACATGAAGAATTAGTAAGAAATGTCCTGGATAAGCTGCAGGAACACTGGTTGGCAATATCGATCACGAAATCAGTCTTCCACGTGGAATCAGTAGAATTTCTAGGATACATTGTTACCACCAATGGGGTCACAATGAGCGAACGAAAAGTGGAGTCAAATAGGAACTGGAAACGACCAAGGTTGGTTAAGGAAGTCCAAATATTTATCGGATTTGCCAACTTTTATCGGCGGTTCATCAAAGACTTCTCAAAAATCTGTACATCCATCACGGAAACGCTAAAGGGAGAAAAAAGTGAATTATTTTGGGGGCCAAAACAGGATAACACTTTCGAAGAGCTCAAAAGGCGATTTGCCACGACACTAATCTTGGAGTATTTTTACCCAGATCGATAATCCGTAGTGGAAACAGACGCAAGCGACTTTGCACCTGGCTGCATTTTGTCACAATTTAAGGAAAAAAGACTACATCCAGTAGCTTTCCATTCCAGAAAATTGAACAATGCAGAACTCAACTACCAAATTCACAATTAGGAATTACTCGCTATCTTGGAAGCTTTCAAAGAATGGCGATATTATTTGGTGGGATTGGATAAACCAATACCAGTTTATACTAACCATCAAAATTTGCAAAATTTCCTAACTACCAAGGTTTGGAGCCAGAGGCAGATAAGATGGGCGCAAAGACTGGCAGATTATAATTTCAGGATCATTTACCGACCTGGGACGAGAGGAGGAAAGCCAGATGCTCTAAGCCAACGGCGGGAGTATCGTCCTGAGGAGAGAGCTAAGCACAGCAAGCAGTCTATTGTCAAGCCCGAGCACTTCGAATTAGCACTCATTTATGCCGAAGAAGAAGACGAAGGATACGTTTCAGGAATCAAACAACCAAAGTGGAACATAATTAGTGTGAAACGACTCTCCGCAAAAGCTTTACTTCCGACCAAAGGATCAAGGCTAGTAGCGGGCCACGACCTATACGCAATTCAGGAATTCAACATACCAGCCCAGGGTCAGGTATTGGCAGAAACGGGAATATTGATCGGGCTACCAAAAGGCACCTATGCAAGAATTGCTCCACGAAGCGGACTGACCAGCAAAAAAGTCATGGCAATAAATGGGGATGTGGTGGACGCAGACTACACAGGAGAAATAAAGGTCATTATGGTAAACCACAGTAGGGCTGATTGTTGGATTCAACCAGGTGACCAAATAGCGCAACTCATAATAGAGAAAATTGACACATCAGACATGATGAAGGTAAAGAGCCTTCAGGAAACGGAAAGATCAGACAAAGGATTCAGAAGTACCGATCTCTCCCCTAAGCGAACCATCGAGGTATCGGACTCGCCACCCATGGTATGTTTCTTACAAGTAGAAAACGGAAACAACGAATACTTCGATATTGAAGACATGGGGAGTCACCCACGGTTAACATAAGAACATGTTATGATGTCAAACGCTATTCTATCCCCAGTAGAAATGAAGGCTTTTAATACAGACTTCATCACAGAAGTATTGGCAGCAGGAGGAAAGGATGAGGAATGGGTGAGTAGACAGAAGGAACTAGACAGGTTGGAGGCTGAAGAGAAGGAACCACCCAAGAACTGGCATAGGAAACAGGGGTTACTCTACTACAAGAACCGCTTGTATATTCCCAACAATGAAGCGCTACAAACCACAATCGCCAAAGGATTCCATGACTCGCGAGTAGCAGGGCATTTTGGGCAAGAAAAGACAATTGAAATTGTCACCTGAGACTTCTACTGGAAAGGACTCACCCCTTGGATTAACGACTATGTGAGGTCATGTGACGAATGTCAACACAATAAGTCACCATGAAATGCAAAGTACGGGTTACTACAACCACTACAAGTTCCTTTCGCCGCATGGACATCTATTTACACGGACTTCATTACCCACCTACCAGAATCCCCAGGACATACCCAGATCATGGTAGTAGTAGACCGGTTCACCAAAATGGCCCATTTCATAGGCTTAAGGGAAAACGCAATGGCCAAGGAAGTGGCAGATATGTTCCTACGGGGAGTTTGGAAACTTCATGGGCTCCCCATCGAGATAATATCTGATATGGATGCTAAGTTCTCGTGGGAATTTTGGGAATCCTTGTGCAAATCACTAGACATTAAACGCAAAATGTCAACAGCTTACCACCCGCAGACTGACAGGCAAACGGAAAGAACCAACCAAACTCTGGAAGGTTACTTACACAACTTTGTCAACTACGATCAGGACGATTGGTATCAGCAGTTACTACTAACGGAACATGTGTATAACAACTCCACTACAACCGCCCATGGGTTGTCACCCTTCTACGCCAATTACGGGTTCCATCCACAAACGGAATAGATGAAGGAACGGGAAGCTCAGAATCCACGAGCAGGACTCTATGGACACTGGATGCAAAATATACACCAACGGGCCAAAACAGCATTGGAGAAAACAAGCGAAGATATGGGCAGATATTATGACCAGAAAGCAAAACAGCAACCGGACATTAAAATTGGGGACTTAGTAATGCTAAACGCAAAAAACATACGAACTAAGGAACCAACGAAAAAACTAAGCTCGAAGGTTCACGGACAATTCAGTGTGTTGAAAGTTAAGAAGAGCAACCGAGCCTTCAATCTCAAAATCTCCCCACGATTGAAAATACATCCGGTGTTCCATATATTGTTACTGGAACCCTACCGAACCTCAATACAGGAGGCCAGGGAACAATTGCCTAGAGAACCCGAGGATGTTGAGGGAGATCTCGAATAGGAAGTAGAAAGATTAGTTAAAAGTAAGATAATCACTTATACTAGAAAGGTGGGAAGACAAAACCTAACGTTCAAGGAACTTTGGTATTTTGTAAAATGGAAGGGATATGCGGAGGACGAGAATACTTGGGAACTCCCGGTAGGGTTAACAAACGCTCGGGAGATGGTAGAAAGGTTTCATAGGCAGAACCCAGATATGCTAGGACTGGCCGAAGTTGAATGAATTAGGAAAGGTTTTCCTCATGTGGACAAGCAAACGCATTAGGTTTTTTACCCTACTACTTTTAGTACAAAAAGGAAGTTAGATTAAATTGGATCTAGTTATATAAATAAAAGGTATTCGAGGCAAAACCTTAAGGAGAGAGCTCATGTTAGGCACATTGGAAGCCCATGTATTGAATACAGGAATCCAGCGCACAGACCTCTGAGCGCATAGACCCCTGCACACAGACCTCAAAAATACGGTCATCATACCCCTGCGGCCCCGACGTTGGAGCACTACATTCGTTGCCGCACCAGTGGTAGTTGCACTCACACACAAGAATGTCCCTCCAGGGACCACTCGCAATAACACCATATACGTCGCGGCCGTCTGTCCGACCGGATGCTGTTCGCAGGATATATGAGAAGAGACCCTAGCAAAAATTATGCAACTGGTTCGGACCAAATCGGTCGACGTCACATAAAGTTATAGGCCTTCAAAGTTAAGAGTGCTGGGGGATACAAAAGAGTGGACGCTTAGGCGAAATCTTCCCATGAGGAAATTAGACACTAGTACGCAAAGTGGAGACTAACAGTCCCACTCAGAGCCAGTCAGTAAGGGAGAGGCATTGCGTGCAATTAGCCATAGATGCGATTGCAAGCAAGAGTCATCCCAAAACCTAATGCGCATGCAGCCTAAGAACTCGTACGCATTGAATGGTCTGACGACCAATGAGTTGGCCACTCCTTACATGGCTCAGTGAAGAAGGTTATAACCCTAGCACCTGTTGGGCTGCGAGAACTCTGCACACCTATCGTTGAAGGGAATGACACACCCTTATGATTAAATGTATAACTGTATGTCTTCATAATGCTAAGCAAGTAGTCGAGCAGTTGTCAGGGTCAGGGAGTGTTCGCACTTTTTAGTTAGCAGTTATTACTTACCCTGCGAACACTCAGACGTGGAATATAAATATTGAAGTGCCTCCCTTGCTACCAGAAATCATCAAGCACCGGAGAAGAGATCTTATCAATATCAATAGTTATTAGGCTACAAATCTTTATCTTACTCAATTATCTTTTTATTTATATCGATTACTTCTCACGAGAGATAGTTACCTATGACCCTTCTTAGACAAATCTCCGAAGACACCTACCTAGGCTTAATCCGATAATATATTCCCACTATCTGCTTCCCCTAACACACATACCCCTTCTGCTCCCCGACCTCTGCCTACCCCAGCCCTGAGGTATCCAGGTCTATCACCCTTGTCCCCCAGTTTATGTGTTTTTGATTTCTATCACCTTATGATCCTTGCTTCCCCCCCCCTATGTCACCTGATCCTTTCGCTTCTTCTCCCCATGTTCCTCAGACCCTTATTTGCGCTTTTCGTGTCACCCCTAGTTCTTGCTCACGATCTCCTATCCATCATGTTTACATGTGATTTGCCTCCTGATTTTCCTCACCACAATCCTGATTGTCCTGGTTCTGCCTCTGCCCTCTATTGGTTCTTCCCTAGTTGTCCAACTGCGGACCAGCCCTTCCCTGGTCCAAGTTCCGCCCACCCTGTTTCTACTAGTTTTGCGCACTCTCGGGTCTCAGGCCTTCTGGGTTCTCTGGGTTCCGCGATCACAATTCTGTTGCATCCTATACGCGTCGTACTTAACCCAATGATTGCATTAGCACATCCTGTTTAATAGATATATAACCTATATAAACAAATACTCTTTACTAATGAAAATCCCTCCCGATTGATCTAATACAAAAAGTCTAGTCTATTTCGCTATGCTCACCATTAACACCAAGCAATAAACATATTGATTATAGTGAAAAAATGAAACCATTGATCCACAAAGTACTGGCGCGGCCGAATTGATGCCGAACAATTGGGATTGCAACTCCTAAAGTGTCGGGCTTTAATTCAGCTGCGCTTGCAATTTCCCTCTGGACTACCATTCCCCTCCGGACCACTATCCCACTCCGAACTACTACTCCCCTCCGGACCACCATTCCTCTCCGGACCACTATTCTCTTCCGGACCACCATTCTGCTCCCAACCGCCATCCACCTCTGAACTACCAGATAGTGTCTGCAAACCATAGCTAGCTATTGTTGTCGCTCTCAATGAGGTCATGCACGTCATCCCCTAGCTCATCCTCGTACCCAGCAGTCTCGATTCGTTCTGCCTCGTGCTTTGACCGGATCTTTTGCACCACTCTCTCTCTCTTACGGATTGTTGCGTTCTTCCGCGAATCAGCCATCTAACGCCCGATTGGATTAGCATAATTGACCGGAGGTGCAGATTTCTCGTGGTGTGGCATTTTGTGGGCCCACCTTTTGATATGTTTGATAGTACCTCTTGTAGTAGTCTGTTAACCTATTAGCTGCCTTGTTTACCCTAAGAGATGACTTACTAACCACATCTGGCAGAAGCGATGGTGCCTGTTCCGTGGGCCGCTGATCCCCTGAGCCATAGTATTCTTCTTTTTTCCACTTTCTTTGATCCCATGCCAGTCCCCAAGCTGTCTTGATCATGTTCTCTATTACAGCCACGGAAGGCCAAGGTTGGCCTGTATAAACTTCTACTTGTAAATACAGTTTCGCAGCATTGTAAACAAGAATATTCTCAGGGGGCATGAACTCTCGTTTCCAGAACTTGCACGGTAGCTTGCCCTCCGATGGGGTACTTGTGGAGTCTGATGGAGTCTTTGGTTCCGATGTTGGAGATATATCTTTGAGAGAGTGGGGTTGTTGCCAAGAGAGCTCAGTCCGCAGCCTCTTGTGGAGGTCGTTCGGCGTTCCAAATTGCTGCCCTGAGCCTGTAGACAGCCGGTTCTCAGTTGGTAAATGTCTCCTAACAAGCGGTCTTCCATGGCTGTTTGCAGGTACCTCAAGGTTTATGTGAGTGCGCTTTGGAGGGCGTGTTTCCACGACATCAGACTCAGAGGAGAGGTCTACGTCAAATAACACGCTCGCAGGTTCAAGTAGACTGCATATAACCTATGCGTCTTGCTACCCTATTGCGGCAGCATAAATTTCAGTAGAGAGAAGCCTCCCAAACTACATAGTTTACTTTACCGGTAGAGAATTCAGCATAGTCTTCATCCACTTCATGGTTAGATTCGCCATCTGCGTGACAAGGGGGATGCTCGGGTTTGGAATTATATCAGCAAAATGTATACGGCCCTCCTAGTCCACCAAGGGGGGTTATGATCCTTGTGGTGCACCCTGGTGGCCTGTGGTCCACCGTGGTCCACATTTTCAGTAAAATTTTCGAAAATTTGAATCAGGGCGGATCAGAGTGGACCAGGTGGACCACGGGGACCACGACCCCCCTTGGTGGACAAGGAGTGTTCAGGACCTCTGTGAACGCCCCTCCAACATTTCCCTAATGTACGAGGGGGATGTCCACGTGAATTAGTACGCCTGGTCGGTTCCTGTTGCCTGCATCAGCAAAAATAAAACTGTGCGCCCTGAGCGCCCTGAGCGCCCTGTGCGTCTGGCGCACCTAACGCACATAACATCAATCGCAAATCAGGACACAATGTCAATCTGACGTTGCGTCCTGATTGTGCGTTACATAACGTCACGCGCCCTGACACTCTCCTGACATCGACCCCTATGCCCTCTGCGCCCTAACTGCATCTAGTGCTCTGCTCTTGCCCCCTGACTGCGTCTGGTGCTCTGCTCTTGCGTCCTCAACACCCCTGATTCGTGGTTGCTACATCAGTGCGACACCTGATGATCACCCCTTCCATCATGATCATCTCTGATCCTGTCGTCTTCCGACCTGATGTCCGAACTTTATCTTCAGCTTCTGGGCTTAGCCCGTTCTGACGCCTCACATCAGGATCCCATGATTCTGAGCTTTCTCGTCCTGGTATTTCCCTCAGATAGCTTCTACCTCCTGATTTCACCCCTCTACGTGTTCTGCGTCCTGATCGTAACTAGACTTTTTCCTTTCAATCTGGACACTCTTCATCAGGAAAATGTTGGAGGGGCGTTCACAGAGGTCCTGAACACTCCTGGTCCACCAAGGGGGTCGTGGTCCCCGTGGTCCACCTGGTCTACTTTGATCCGACCTGATTCAAATTTTCGATAATTTTACTGAAAATGTGGACCACGGTGGACCACGGGCCACCAGGGTACACCACTAGGATCATAACCCCTCTTGGTTGACCATGAGGGCGGTATACATTTTGCTGATGTTGTGTGATATCTGGAAACCCTCGTGATGGTTCTCAGACTCGTACCCACGCCCTATTATCTTCTTTCTGATATTACCCCGTGATCATGATATTCAACTTGAAGTTTACTATTGCTATATCGCCCAGACGTCTCGGTGGCGTCTAACCTTCCTTGATTCTCCTCCAATCGCCCAGATTTTGCTTCACAATCTCATATCAACATACCATCAAACAAATAGTATTAATTAAGCCACCGGTACTCGATAAATACATGTCACATACTCAACACATACGCGACACATACTTCTTTTCTTAATTACCCTCACTATCGCTCCCATTGCGCCCTTGTTCCACATCTTCCTGCTCACTATGGCTTATACCCTCTTGCGCTGGGTCTATTCCGTCAAGGCTCAGCAAGAGGCGTCGCGATGGAGTCATCCTCACAGTCCTGTCCAACCATTGTCCCCCGGTCACCTCCATTGAACCATCTGGACTCGGCGGATCAGAATCGAGAAATCTGAGAACACAGGCAGCTGACGTCTGGCGGAAATCAAAGGATATGTCACTCTCCTGCAAATGGTTTTGATTATCCTGCTGCCCCACTAATGTACCAATGCGCAGGCTGCTGGGAGTTTGAATTCGGTGTGCTGGCCGTCGCGTAGACTGCCTGGATGGCTGACTTGGCAGCTCGGCAGCTCCCGCTGCCCAATTGTCGAAAGTATGACTTTGGTACGCTGCCTGTCGCGTAGTCTGGCTGGATGCCTGATTCTGCAGCTCGGCGGCTACCGCTGCCCAATCGTCCGTATACTCCTTACGGCGATCTTGTTGCACGCCGTGCTCCTTCTCCATCTTTGCCTGGATGGTCCCACGAATATTGTCCAGAATCATCGCCTGTATCCACTCTGGGCAATTGGCCCACGTCTGAGTTTGCCAGGCAAAAAGGTCTTTAATGGTTCCGATCATGTTAGCGTCCTGGTGAAAACGAGGTTGGTTCAGGATTAGGCTGACCTCCTACCGTATCAGGCTTGAACTTGCATGATTCCTTATATACTTCTGTTTGCCATTCTCGTAGGGTATAACATAGGATTGCTCACATTAAGCAAATCATTGTGGCGTTGATACGCCCAAGAAAATCGCGTTCGACAATCCTACGCATATTCTTGCCTCTAAAGTACTTACCCCATATGGCCTCAGGAATCTGGGACGCCCGGAATCGAAAGGTGAATTTCTAGAAGGAGTTTAATACTTATTAGTTATTGGAAGAAGCCTCGCCAACTAGTGCACACTAACCTCATATCCGTTTGGGGAGCACATAAAACTATCCTTTTCCAGTAGGTAGTCCACCCTGCGCACAACCGTCATGGGATCATCCCGGAGATCATATAATTTTCCGATCTCATCTTTTAGGTGGGAAACAAACTGGTATCTTTCCCCCGAGTGTCTATTCTGTATCATTCATAATTAGTACTACACCCAACGTCGGTGGGGGCGGCATTCCAGTGTATCTATATCCACTTACTATTTTTATACTTTCCTCCGATGCTTTCATATTTCCTGCATTTGATATATGATAGAGCGCCTGAAGCCAAGCATGGTGTACCTGAGACGTCAAAGTAACTGGGCCTAGGAGTGTGTCATCAAAGAGGATGTACCAGAGAATGAGCACCTTGGCCCGTGTTACTAGAGCTACCTCTACTCCTCTCGCTGTATTCTGCTGTGACGGAGTACTCGGCCACATGTCCTCACGGTGTGGCGTACGCGATTCGCCGGCTGGACTCGAACTTGTAACTCCCGACGCAGAGGCACTGTGAGTGTCCAGTGGGGACAAATATCGCGCTAGGCTGGACGACGGGAGCGCTGGTGGAGTATACACACTACCGGGCATTATACGTCCTCAAACTGCTGGCCTCCGCCTAACGTGTGCTGCCTCCTATGACCCGGAAGTGGTCGAAACTCTGACAGTTGACGCGCGATTATTTGTTTGTCCGCCCGCCGCCTGTGACCGATGACACAGCCCTGCTCTAGTAGCATCTGAAATATCATTGCCTTCCCTGTCTGGCTCCGTATCTGATTCAGTCTGATGCGATCCGTGAGAGTTTAGGTACTCATCACTGCTGTTATCGCTTAGACGAACTGTTTTCGATAGTACTTGTGCGTCAGGTTCTGCCTCAATATCGGTATACATCTTGTTCTGAATAGTTCTTCTTCAGTGGCGCTTTGGGGGTCTTTCGAGTTCTCCGGTTACGTTTGGTGGTGTCGGGTGCAAATGCGATGGCTGCCCGTTCGGCAGTTTGCTCGGCGAGCTGCTAGATTGATTTTGTTGCGTTCTCGACCTGGATCTTGCTGATCATACACCATCGGATACGATTTTGCGTCTACGCCCGTTCAGATTTCCCACTCGTGGAGTTGGCTGGCTATGTGAATTGGCTTGCGGTTGTCTATACATGGTGGAATTCTGAACAGTTGATCAACGTCAGGCAAACCAGGAATTAGGACGTAGAACAATGGAATGTATCTTTCGTGTTGTGAAGATGAGGAATCTGTGGCTATGTTCAAAGGACGCTTCGGGTCTTATACGCTAGAACTTAGGGGGGTTTGGCAGAATCACACACTATCACTCGTTATTGAAAGAGAATATTCGCCTCCAGAAAGGGATTTTCAGCTTGTTCAATATAATGATCGTAATCTCGACGTCCACAAGTATCATGATCGTCCTGACTCTGGTTGAAAAGGTTCGATGAAATGGGCGTCGCTAGTGCAGGAGGCTAAGCAAAATCTAGCCACAACGAGTATCAGTTAGCGACACTTATTCTAGCAAGACACTCGCCACGCCTAAAACGGATTAGGATTATCAAACCTCATCTCCCAATGTCCAATCAACACCACTGAACGTATGGAAATCAGTATTCACGCTATGCTTATGTGTTTGACCAGTTTAGTCTGCCGACCCCCAGTTAAAGACAAAATACGCGGCGTGACTGATCCAGCAAAAGAATTCTCGGATGTTAACGCAAGGAAGCGTAAGGACGACTGCTAACCTTACAGGATATGGGAAGCTGAAGCAAGGGCACCCATTGATATATTTACTATCACATACTAGCTACTGAATCAGAAACTAAAAAATTCCAACTAAAGCAAAATAAGATCTAGCTTAAGATACTATAGTTTGAGAAAAATGAAAGGAAAAACAAATGCTCGAAAAGCTAGGAGATCCCAAATTATTTTTGTTCAGCCCCGTGTCTTCTTGAACGGCGCAATTGGGGCGATAGTGATTGGGTGTTGTTTGGAGCACTACAAAAACTAGCCGTTGAAGAAGCCCTGGGCGCCAGGGGCGTCACGGGAGCTGCTTGTTCTGTCAGGGCTGGGGGCGTGGCGGGCGGCTGTTCGTTGGTGCGAGCTGCTTGTTCTGTCCCTCTCACTGGTGTTATGTGAGCCTGCGCATCAATCAGAGCAACGGCGGGGGAGGCTAGACATTCGTCGCCGATTTCAGGTAGGCTAGAAGCAAGGGAGTCTTGGACACCATCAAGTCCCAAACCCAGCGCAGCTGCTAGCCCGATATCTGTTAAGTAGTCTGCCATCCAGGGCATCTCCCGTAGAACATTCCAGACATCTCGGGTTTGATTTGCATAGATGGCGCAGAAGGATTAGAGCTCAGGACCCCCTCTATTTCTTGTAGGGCACGCGGTCAGGCAGACTAGTAGGCCCAGGTCTGGCCCGCCCAGTAGGGTATGTTTTATAGATAATGATAATAGAAATAATGAAACGCTGAATTCAGAATGTGAATGTGTCCGGGATTACTAGTAGAGGGTGAGGGCGTAGTCACCCAAGAAAGAATATGAATAAATCTGGCCAACCCAGAGGAGAATGACTGAAAAACAAAGTTCGAGATACGCTAGGAAGACATGATATACACTTCCAGGGGTGGAGAGAGGTATTAGTGGCCAGTAATGCAATGGGGAGACTCTGGACAAAGGGCTATATTATCAAGGGGTAGGTGGAAGGCACTTCACAGAAAGCGAAGATCTGGCGGCGCCGATGAATGAGTCGGGCGGAAGGTGAAAAGTACTAAAGGCACTAGGCAGAATGTGAAATATACTAAAAGCGTCGTGCGGATCAGGCTTAGGGATCGGAATGTGTCGGGCATATCAGAAGTAGCTGTCAAGGGATTGTGTAAAGGGAAGATGGAGGAAGCTGGATGGCGTAGGGAGGGGAAGCGGACTGCGGACGAATCCACAACAAAAAGAGAAAAAACGGGGTGAGCCAGATGGAGAAAGGCCGGGGGTGAGCAGGAATCCAAAGGAATTGGAGAGGTGTAGGGTGCCAGGGAGTGGGCATCTGGGACGTCAGGAAGGGGAGCGGACTGCGGACGAATCCGCAGCAAAAGAGAAGAAAAAGGCGGGGGAGCCGGATGGAGAAAGGCCGGGGGTGAGCGGGATCGGAAAGATATAAAGGGTAAAAGGAAGATGTAGGGTACAAGGCAACAGGCGTCTGGGGGCGTCTGAAGCGTCCCGATGAGGGAGTTTTGCGTCTGGCATGGGCAGAAGGGAAGAGTCAGCATCCAGACAAAATGAGTGTGGGACGCCCCATCCAGAATGTCGATTTGCGTTGGCAGTGCCCGGTGCATCGGAGGCAACAGGCGTACCAGGCACAAAGCATAATTTTTGCTGATGCCTCTCCCCCTCTCCTCCTCTCCACCTTACCACCCCTCTCCCCCTCCCCACTCATTTCCTTTACACCACTCCCTCTCCTTGCGAGTTACACTCGGTCTGTCTTCAAGTTGTCATAAATGCCTCATTATTAATTGGTAGTATGAATTTACTACATGAGTTATACAGAATACAGCTCCCTTATTGCATCCTCGAGGTCTTAAGCTATATACTCCTATAGACTCTATCTCTCTTTAGTACTTGCAAAGGCTTCCCCCTCTCTCTCTCTATACCTCTTTCTCTCTCGCCTTCTCCATTTCCTCTTTTCCCACCTCCCCACCTTTCTTCCTTCTCACACTTAGGAAGTTGCCCTCTACCCATCTTTTCATTAATAATAGGCTAGCTACACAAATAAGAAATAAAGTAACCCCCTTATTGAGGCTTTAGGGATCATGTATTCTGCTGTAAATGCAAACATTTTGTTTTTTAGTAAGTCTGTGGTTGCAACTTGGTCAATGGCAGACTCTCCTTTGTTGTTGTTTTTGGCAAGGAAGATGGTTGCCATTGGGCACAGGGCGCCTTATCAGATCGTTAGATCGGACATGTGCTAAATGTATTCTTCAGTACATATTAGACTAGCAGCCCCTTGACTGCACAGTCAACCGTATCCTTCTGGGTATGGATAGACATAAGGTATATGATACAATATCAGAAGAATCAGTGATTTTTTTTTTTTTTTTTTT
>QOVD01003243.1:0-30181 GCA_003521225.1 Tuber microsphaerosporum | reverse complement strand
GCCGCCCCCCTCCCCCTCCGCCTTCCCGTACGATAAATGTAGACTGCGAAGGGGTCGGATTAAGAGTTCGTAGGATCGCGAGCGCATCGTTTACTAGTGCCGCCGCGGCTTGTTTCGAATGCTCATTGGCGTCACCATTATCACCATCGGCGGCGGTAGCAGTACTATCGTCGGGGGGTTTTGCGTTGAGA
Organism: Tuber microsphaerosporum; assembly: GCA_003521225.1. Classification (NCBI taxonomy): domain Eukaryota; kingdom Fungi; phylum Ascomycota; class Pezizomycetes; order Pezizales; family Tuberaceae; genus Tuber; species Tuber microsphaerosporum. The sequence continues at coordinate 29,990 of QOVD01003243.1, read as the reverse complement.
CGATCATCTAGTAATCGCTCTTGGGAGTTGTGTTGTTGGTTTTGTAAAACTATTGACGATTCTGGATCACCTCGTGCTTTGGGTAGTGATGCTCCACCTCCCGTCGCCGCTGCGACGTTTCCGGCTAGCAGAGACACAGCTCCCCCGAGGGTGATTAGATGGTTAAGCTTCATGGAGCCGGTACCAAGAAAGAAGAAGTAGAACTAAAAAGGAAATAAATAAATAGAGCAAGGGGAAATGGAAGAAATAGGAAGAGTCCCCAGAGAAAGCGATCTCTCTATCGAGACAATAGTAGTGAGGTCATGAACGGTACCGCCCTGATCGGTTGTGCGTGGGGGGTACAGGGGAAGGGGGAGGGGGAAAGGGAGGTGCAAAAAATAAAAAATAAAAAAAGGTTGAGTTGAGGGTTACGTGGAAGATAGTGTTGTCGTGTGTTGCATCGCAGAGTAAATCCGGGGATGGATGGAGAACGAGCCGGGCTACGGGATGATAATACTTGTATGATGTGAGAGGCTCCCGTTGTTCGCTTTACTCGTACTATAGGTGTTGATCTCCCATCCTTATGGATACAATTCTACTCATATTGTATGATGGTATTTGGTTTAATCTTGGAATTTCTTTTCTCTTTTGCTTTCCATAAGTTAATAATAGAAGAGAAGATTGGATTCTCTTTTGCTTGTGCTCTGCTCCATTTGCTATCTGTGAGAATCCGTCACGGATACGTGTATTTGTAAAAACGTGGCCGATTTGGTTGCATTTGAGCCCCTTTGACAGTGGGAAAGTACTACAAGTGGTATAATATCATACCATGGGCACGAGTACAGCACCGGTACTCCAACATCAAATAAACGTGCCGGTGTTGGGCCCCCTCTCGCCTACACGAGAGGAGAATACTGCAAACTCGGCCCTCAGTTGAGACGGAACAATTGGAACAAGCTACTGTATACAACAGCGCCCCACTAGGGGAGGAAGCTACAGCGTCCTACCTCATCGCGTTTACCACCCATTCAAAGTTTTTACGGTATCAATACCCGCATTCGCCGTCTGACGCCGCGTGAGACTGCTCTGGTAAGTTGTTGAAGGGAGCACATGTACCCTTGCTTGGCGATTGCCATGGCACTAGCACAGAGGGGACTGCAGATATAATACATACAAGCTAGAGAGGGGGAACTATAGTCTTGACCGCGCCCACGACGAAACTAGGCGGGTTGTAACTAGTGATTTCCCTTGTTACCCAACATTGACAGTTTCCCTCTGCCCACCAAACGTCCTCGCTCGTTACTTGCCTAGTTTCGTTGTGGCACGGTGAAGAGTGTACTGTACTATACCCGTAGGCCATACACAAGCCCTACAGACACCATACTATTATACTGATACCATCTTGACTCCTGAGTGTATATGGTAAGCGTAGATTACGGCTAAAGCACGTGGACTGCTTATGGGACGTGCACTCGTACTGTACGACTAACATTGATCAATTACCGGTATTTAAGGTTGCTCCTTTCTCGTAAGTTAGCCTGAGGAATAACAGCGCCCATCTCCCGCACCTCACAAGATGAGCCCCCTTCGTGCTGTTCCACCAGGACCGTATATATTAGATCCTGGACTGTGATGCTAGCAACGGCTTACCATAACGCACCCCAATGCGAACCAATGCAATCCACCCGGTGGTCTCGCTCAGTGAATCAATACGGCTTAAACCTCTCCCTCTCCCTCTTCTTCTCCTTCCCTTTGGATAAGCCCTCCCCTCTACTTGTCTCCTCCCTCCAAACCTTGACAAGCCCATCCTCACCACTGGTGAAGACCGTCCCGGACTATTATCCATCAGTACCCTTCCGCTTCCTTCTTCACGAACCAGGGCATGAAAGAAGGAAAGCAAACCTACCACTTCATCAACCCAGACCCCCCTACAAACCTCCTCGCCATGGCCCCCTTGCAACCTAACTCTATCCTCACTCGTAAACTCCCATTGACCACCACCGGTCCACCTCAGCGGGATGAGGTCGATCCGCTGCTTCCCAGCCTCCTTATTCCCTGCAACGACAATTCCCCCGGTACCAGTGCTACTAGCACGTAATACGTCGACCACATACTCGCAATCCAACCTCCCCCTAACATCCCCAATATCCCCGGCAATCTCCCTCTCAGCATCCTCCTCCTCCTCCTCTCCTCCACCAGGTGTGTGATTAAAGGACCTAAGAACAAGACTCTCATCTGTCGATACCCCAAAAACCCACTCCCCCTTCCAAGAAGCACCACCGCCGCTAGCATTCAAAAACCCCGCCCGATGAACTGAAGCACCAACATTAACCACTTGCCAAAGCGCTTTCTCATCATCATCCTCCCCTCCCGCTCCCTCCCCAGCCAGCAAATCAAAAACATTAACCAGCCCATCCATCCCTCCACTAACTCCCCATCTTCTCCCCTCGTCCCCTCCAGCGAACCCAACAAACGAGACATCGTCCCCATGGCTCTCCGCAAACACCCACGTCGGCTTCTGCCCCACCGCCCTCCCATCCCAAACACTAACCCTCGAAATTTGATCCCGCATCTCGGTCCCCGCGATAATACCGCCCTGCGCGTTCGCGGAAGCGCATAGCACCGGTGCGCCCACGTTTATCTCACTCGCTAGCGCGGCAGAAGGGGAGCAACGGAGGTCCCAGAGTTTTATGAGCCCGTCCGTGCCAGAGGTTAGCAGGGTTTGAGGTGATGCAGGGTAGGCGCAGAGTGAGGTTATGTTTGTGTGTGCATGCGGGATGGTGGTTGTTGGTGCGAGGGTCGATTTGGAGAAAGTTATTAGGGAGGAGGAGGAGGAAGAGGAGGAGGTTGAGGCGGCGAGATGCGTTGCGGAGAGGGAGGTTAGGGTGTAGATGTAGGTTCCTTCTGGGGTGGAGAGATTGCTGGTGCTGGTCTGGTGGAAGGCGCGCGGGGGCATGGTGTGAATTTGTGGTGGTGGTGGTGGTGGTGGTAGTGGATTGTGAGAAATAGAGGGGAAAAATGGTTCAAACACCAAGACCAGATTATCACTTCGTTTGATTTCGTCGTTTTCACTAAGGGCGGTAGCCGCATTCTAGGGTGGACCTAAACTATGGTGTGATAAGCTGCGGTAGGATTATGATTAAAATCAGTTTTGGGTTTGTTTCTATGACACCAGCTACACTGTGTCATTATGGTTTCCACTCTAGTTAAGTTGTGTATAAAGGGTATATAAAGGAGCGAGCTTTTACAAACCCGGAAAGGGTTGTAGGTTTTCACAAGATTCACACTTTCGAATCTTAGGGTTTGGGTATTTCACACCATGACTACATTTCAGTCATGGGATTTCACATATGAGTCAAGTATGACTCATATTTTGTTTAAGTTATTTATTTGATAATGACTCAAATGAGTTATATGATGTTATGATTTCACATAAGTCACGATGGGGACTCATAAGTATTATTTTGGATGACTAAGCAGTTGTGGAAAGAATCCTATAAGAAGTGCAGAGTAGGAGGATAGTTAGTTCTTTACACAACCATTCAATATTATTTCCGACTTATATGTTATACAATATCTTTACGCTCTCTAAGATTCTTCCCAAACAACCAAGTGGATACCTCAATCTCTTATCTGACTATGAGATAAGAAATTCCAAGAAGTATAGGAAGATAGTTGGAGACTTATAGTGTTATCGAAAGAATACCAGCAACAAGTATTATTAGTTCACAATAATACTATAAGTGTATAACTCACCTATCAGATAAAGATAAGATAAGAGTTGTTACTTGTTGCATGATATAAGTAAGGAATGCTTCTAATAGTGGCCCTGATGGCTAAAGGTCTGCACAAGTGCAGGCCCAAAGGATTAAGGTCTAGGTAAGGAAGAATCTGAGTACAACGAAGGTGTCCAAGTCTAGAGCAGAGAGCAACAGGGGTGGACGGGTAGAAAGTAGGAGTCTGCCAGAGACTAACAAGGGAGAGCGGAAGCAAAGAATGATAAGCCAGTAATCCCACAAGGTGCAAATAGAAATCAGTATCGAGCTATCATGATTGGAGTTCAGATTTGAAATACAATTTGATAATGTATACCTAAACTAATTATAAGCCAAATAGCAAGTTATGTGTGCTAATTGCATCACATGCGTAATACCCATAGCTCATAGTGTGAGTCATGTGTGAAAGACATCATATCTTCTGATCACAATCATGAGTCATATAAAGCAATCAACCAATAATATTATAACAATAATATCACAAGGATGAGTCATATCAGAGTAATTATAAATGTCTTTCTCATAACCATAAGTCATGTGAAACCATATCCTCCCTTGTCAGGTTTGTGATACTCACCTTGTGTTAGGGGTAGCCGATAGCGGAACTATAATATCGGACTAGGCCTGGGTAGGTGTCTTCGGAGATTTGTCTAAGAAGGCTCGTAGGTAACTATCTCTCGTGAGAAGTAATTGAAGTAAAAATAAAAGATAATTGCGTAAGAATAAGATTTGTAGCGTAATAACTTTTCATATTGATAAGATCTCTTCTCCGGTGCTTGATGATTTCCTGTAGCAAGGCAGGTACTTCGATATTTATATTCCGCGTCTGAGTGTTCGCGGGGCTAACTAATAACTACTAACTAAAAAGTGCGAACACTCTCTGACCCTGACAACTGTTCAACTACTTGCTTAGCATTATGAAGACATACACTATTCATCTAATCGTGAGGGTGTGTCATTCTCTTTAACGATAGGTGTGCAGAGTTCTCGTAGTCCAAATAGGTACTAACGTTATAACTTTCTTCACCGAGCCATGTAAGGAGTGGCCAACTCCTTGGTCGTCAGACCATTCAATGCGTATGAGTTCTTAGGCTGCATGCGCATCAGGTTTCGGGATGACTCTTGCTTGCAATCACTCCTATGGCTAATTGCGCGCAATACCTCTCCCTTACTGACTGACTCTGAGTGGGACTGTTGGTCTCCACTATGCGTACTAGTGTCTAATTTCCTCATGGGGAGACTCTGCCTAGGCGTCTACTCTTTTGTTTCCCTCAGCTCTCATAACTTTGAAGGCCTATAGCTTTATGCGACGTCGACCGATTTGGTCCGAACCACTTGCATAATTTTCGCTAGGTTCTCTTCTCATATATCCTGCGAACAGCATCTGGTCAGACAGACGGCCGCGACGTATAAGGTGTTATTGCGAGTGGTCCCTGGAGGGACATTCTGGAGTGCGAGTGCAACTACAACTGGTGCGGCAATGAACGTAGTGTTCCAACGTCGGGGCCGCAGGGGTATGATGGCCGTATTTTTGAGGTCTGTGCGCAGGGGTCTGTGCGCTTCGGAGGTCTGTGCGCTAGATTCCAGTATTTCATATATGGGCTTCCAATGTGCCTAACACCTTGTAGTTTGTGCAATATTTGTCCTGCATCTCTCCTCTCTGTATTGTTACTTCTGCTTGGATGGTGGGGCGGGAGGTTGGGTGCTCTTGGGCCTGGTGCAGGTAGCACCTACAGTCGCACCTCGTTGTAAGGAACCTCGTTGTACAGGAAAATTTGCTATTACGAAGCCGGAGCTTGTGAGATTGAAGACACCATACAAAATCTCTCACTATAATGAAATACATAACGAATCTGAAAAGAAAATTTTGATTTTAACCCCCCTGCCCACATACAAACTTATCTTGCTATAAGGAAAGAGAGGCTGACTAAAGGAGGAGATTTCCATAAACTTAACTGAACCCACTACCATGATCGTACTGCGAAGGATAAAGGTTCAAGTCCTGAGAATCTTCCGTGTGCAGATACATCTGAGGGCCCGGTTGCAAAGTCTTGAACCCACTCTCCTCCTCATCCGCAGTTTCGCTTCCAACCCTTTCACTTTCTATAGTTTCCTCCAAATCCAAACCCTGGTCTTAAAAGACAATTTATTTTCCTTTACCTTTCCTGTCCATGTTTTGTTCTTGATTTCCTTTTTCTTTACCCCTAGAGGACAGAGTTCTTGCATGAGTGGATAGAGAGAAATTGTGATCGATTTGGTTCGTAGGATTAGAGGTGAGTCAGGTAAAGTAATGATCAATTTTGGTCTGCTTTTTGAGAGACTCCTGATAACTAAATATGTCTATTGTTAGTAAATAATAAAGACAAAAAGCAAAGTGAAAATGTAAAACTAACAGGCCAATTGCAGTAGCAAGATAAGTAGTTTGCTCAACCATAGTAGATAGAGTGATATTGCGTCCGGCCGGAGTAGGAAGAGTGGTAATTGGGAGAGACTGGAGATAGCGGGAAAGATGATAAAGATGTTCAATAGCTTCCGAATGTGTAAGGAGGGTAGGAGGAAGAACAGGATCAATTTCTTGATTCTCATCACTCTCACCCGCAGCATCCAGATAGCTAACCTCCATGTCATGAACCCCGCATATGAGTAAGCCTAAGTGGACTTGCTCTTCAACCAATTGCCTAGCATCCGGAATGCCACTTTCAAAACTATCGGTGGTAAGACCTTCAAGGTTATCATTTTCGCTAATAAAATCTTCAAAGATTATATTAAACTCAGTCATACTTAAGTTTGGATAGAGGTTCCGAAGTGTGGTTTGCGTAGCAGCTGTAGTGGTAGAGAGAAAAGTGTTCCTCTCACTACTGCTATTCGGGTTCTGGGTAGGTGTTGCCAACATGTCCGGAATATTGGGTTGATGTGGGAGGAGGCCAGATTTCTTCCAGCAATTGCTAATTGTTGATGATGGTATAGACTCCCATGCGTCTGCCATCATATATATTAATGCTAAAATATCGAGTTTTGGGGCAAAAATTCCATGGTGATTGAAGCACTGTACCATATAATCTGCATATTGAGGGCAGTATGCTGCTTTAAATGAGGCAATAATTCCTTGATTGAGAGGCTGTAGCTTGGAGGTCAAGTTGGGTGGTAGATAGAGCAGTTTAAGGTGCGTAAGAGTCGGAGGAATAGGGCCTTCGTAATTCTCTGGGGGGGAATCAGGGTGTGGGTGGCTTGGACAATTGTTGATAATGAGAATAATTTTTCTTCCCTGAATTCGCATCTTGTCGTTTAGGTTCCGCAAGTACTCATACCATAATCCACTCAACATCCAGGCCTTCTTATTATATCGATAGGTAACTGGAAGGTTGTGGGGTTGACTTTATGGCGACGAAATACATGAGGGTTCTGGGCTCGAGCAATAACTGTTAATCTTTCCTTCTCACTTCCATCTGCATTTACTGAGTGAAATGTTGTAATCCGGAGTTTATCTAGCTTGACTCCTGCTGGAACCTTTCCTGGTACTTTCTTAACATTTGAGTAAGCAGGCTGCTTGTTATACTGTAATCCACTTTCATCACAGTTCCAAATGTCTTGCAGTCTGTAGGAAGAGAGTGCTGCCTGGATTTCCTCCTGTGCATTTTGAATAACTTTTGCATCAGTACTTCCAGACTCTCCATGCCTTTTCAATCTTCCTATCATTGATCGTGCTTTGAATTTCTGCAACCATCCAGGCGATAAAACAAAACCTGTATAGTCTTCCTCACAGCCTATTGCAATAAGCTTAGTTTGGATAACTTCAGCTTGGGCTTGTAGAACGTCATCGGTAACAGGAACATTTGCAAATTCGGCCACATCTACCCACTTTGCCAGCAGGAACTCGAGAATCAGAAATAAGGCAGCCCGCTCCTTCTTCATTTGTCCTTTACCTCCTAATTAATTACCCCCTGTTAGCATTTTTACTATTGGTATCTGATCAAATATAACTTCAAGCATGATACAGAGCACGTTCTCTAAACTGACTTCTACTAGCAGTCTAACAACTAAATTCAGATTTGAAAACGATACATACAACTTGGCTTTCCCTTCTCAAGTTTTTCCTTCCAGCCTTTTAGATGCTCAGAAAGGCTTGAGAGCGGAAGTGGACGGCCATACTCTCTTCGGGGGCACTAGGGCAATTCAGCAAATTTGACCAAGGTCATATCTGGATGCTGCGATCGGAGGATACATAGGTCATACTTTTGAGATTGACTAAGACCTTTTCGAACTTTTGGAGGCATTGGTATTGTTTGTCTTTGTTACTGGGAGGACGGTCTTTTGTTCTTTACACAGAACTGTTCTGGTTTCTTGAATTGAAGGAAGGATTCTCTGTGATCTTCAGCTTCCCCTCATTTTTCCCTTTCCCCACTTTTCCTACACATACTAGCCTAATACCTTTCTTCATCTCACATGCTTACTAATATTCTCTGGCATTTCACAATTATTCGCTGTAATGGAATCTCGTTATAACGAAAAGAAAATTCTGAACTCTTGGCTTTCGTTATAACGAGGTGCGACTGTAATAGTTCTGTAGCCCCCCAGTCACTAAGCAAAGTCTTGGCGATTACGTGATATAGTTTATTGCACAATTAACAATTAGCACACTGGCATCAGCGTGGCTCAGCTCTCGTGCGCATTATTTCTTAGCTTCTTCGCCAAGAGAAAGCGTGATTTCCAAACTTTCAGGTTCTACGAGTAGGAGCACTGTACGGAGTCTAAGTTTTGTAGGTTACACAGGAGATGAGGTACAGCAGTCCTCGTTTGTGGAACCTACAAAAATTACACGCTGTGCCTCCGTACGGAGGTACAGCTCTTAAGTTTTGAATGTTGCACAGAGGGTAAGGGCAGAGGACCTCGCTTGTGGAACATTCAAAACTTAGGCGCTGTACCTTCGTATGTACCGTTAAAACTCGAATAATTGAACAGTGTGCTATGAAGTCCGAAATTCCCTTCTCTGGAATGGGGGCAAAAAACACAGCAAAAACACAGCCCCTTTCCCCCTGCTGAGACAGAAAAATAAACAAAAATTTCTTGACCTTACTGGGAGAGGAAAGTCCAACGACATAGCACACTGTTCAATTATTCAAGTTTCTACGGCAGAAGACTAAAACAATTGAGGAATGAAATATTTTACTCTAAGACTAAAAAGGGTAAAAATAGTGGCTCCATCCTAATACTTGGCGAGACCCTGGTCAGATCAATCATCCCTTTAGAAAACGTAGCAAATGCCACCGCTGTGGCAACATAATGTGCACGAGTGAGCAGAACCTCCCTATTACAATCTTCTCCTACCGGTATTCACTGGTCATAGTTGCTGAATGGTAAAATGACTACCCCAATACCGCACTGGTACACCTCCGCACAGACATTAATTGCGCCATCAACGCAATTAAACATGTCTTGCATCACGAACACTTTCGTCTAGTGGCTGTACTCGAGTACCTGCCATCTCTACTCTCTCAAGTGCGCCTTCGTTGGACATTTCTGCTGGCGGGGCCGGGTCTGCAGCGAGCCAAGCTACCGGTAGTGAAGGGTATAGCTTTTCGTCGTGTTGCTGCGCCAGAGAAAGATTCTGGGTGCGCGGCCAGTACTGGAGTCAAGCCCGATGCTAGAACCATGCCCCAAGGAGCAAGATGCCATACCGCAGGGGTCAGCGCCCAAAACCCCCCTCCCATTCTGTCTTCTCCTTGAACAGGAGGAGCACAAGGGGACCTCCTACCGCGGAAACGATACCGATGAACACCGGTTTCTTCAATCCGGCTATTTTATCTTCTGCCTCCACAGGTCTATTTCATTGACTTGGAAGAGGACTTTCAAGTTCGGAGTTGACCACCCGATGGCAGCTTCCCGTACGATTTTTTCCTGAAACATACTGTTCGTCTTAAAACTCAGAGGATGGCTACTGTGCGATGGTAGGCCCCTACTTCCATTGCTACTCCAGCAGACCCATGTCCAGCACGCTCATCCCATCTCACATTCCGGTTTCCCTCAGCCCCTCGTCGATGCTCAATGTGTCGTTTCTACCCCCACTAAGGATGAGCATCTGTCTGTTGTTGACAACATGCAGGTATGTCCCATTCTAGCAGCGGGGACATTCGCTGTCATTGTAGGCAAACCATCGGAACAACGGCAGTCGCAGGATGAAGTTTCCCATGAAGAACCCGCCGCCCATGCCAAACAAACGGGATCCTGACCCACCACCATACAAAAAAACCTGCGCAGTGTCCGTGTCATTGTCGTACGCGGAGACGGTGCAAGCTCCCATACGCTCCCAAAGCATTGCCAGCTGTCTCCTAAACCTCCTATTTTTTATTCTCGATATCATAGATCTATGCTGCCTCTTTAGGCACCATTCACTCATTCCTGCTTATCGGCATCTAATAAATCTCTGGGCTGGTCTTCTGAGGCAATCGCAGAAGAATTCAGCGCCTAGTAAAAAGCTAGTATTCCCCCATCAGCATCTGGACTCTTCGTCTAAAAAAAATTCAATTCAGACTAGCCCCACCTAGTAGTAACGAGAAAAACTAGAAGGGAAAAAAAGTAAGGAAAAAAAGTAAAGGTTTAAAACAAGCCCTATCATCTCCCTCATCCGTTCCGCCAATCATGATCTGGGTCCCCTCTTCACAAGAATCATGAATCCAAATGGCTACAACTCAAACACGATGGTCTCCCTCCCCCTCGCCATTTCTTCAAAAGTTTTATCAACCTCGCCATTCCTGACTCCCGTGCCATCAGCCTGCTGCTTGGCCGGATAATACCAAGATTTCTCTCAGTCCGAATAGAAATATTCTCGAACATTCTTGCACTGCCGATGTAAAAGCTCTTACCACCAGCATCTGGTACCTCCACGCCCGTGCCACGAGAGAACCGTAGGGGTCTCTCGCTGTTAGTTTGCACGTAGATGCGTTCTGTGGCTGTGCTTGTGGTTGATGTCGCACAATAGGAGGTCGAGGCAGACCTGTTTTTGTAGGAAGGCCATCGCAGAGGTGGAGTTTGTTTTGGGATGTTTTGTAAGTGGACTAGAGGCCGTCCCCGGGTGCCGCCAGGTCGTTACAGCCGCGTTCTGCGTTGACCCCGTATGTCCCTAGCCTCCAGGTTATTCGTAGTTGCTTACCATAGTCCTCTGCCTCGACAAAGCAAAGTTCATGAAAACTCACTCTAATGATCCCACCGCCGACAGAAGTCACCTAACCAGATGTTCAACACCCCCAGGCTCCCCCGAACGCCCCAACCGTAATACCCGTGTTTCAAGAATCTTCTATCACAATAATACTGGAGTATTATTAAAAGCAAGGGGGAAAAAAAGAAAAAAGATAAACTCCTAGATTGCACAATGAAAGTGAGGATATCACAAAACAAAAAGAAAAAGAAGAAAGAAAGAAAGAAAGGCGAAACCAAAGGACGAACGGAGAGGAAGGGAGCAGGTGAAGACCCAGCGGAACCAATTGCAAGTCTATTGGAATGTGATACACAGCCTAGTGCATAAGATCCTTCTTTACCGGGTTCAATCTTGCATCGGCCACAGCAACTCTGCATTGTCCGAGTGAGAATGATTCATCCCGCCAAGCCAAAAAATTATCTGAGAGCAGCATCCAAGCATCAACGAGAAACTCACAACAGTACAATGGTGCACACTTTAGATTAAAGCAAAAAGTATCTTGCCAGTAGTAGACAAGAAATACCCAAAAGCAGTGGTCCTAGATAGATTTGTATGGGTGCTCAAATGCGCACTGAATTTTCGTCTTGTACTACTAGCACAATACATACTAAAGTTAGTACTTCGTGGATGCTCCTTGCACGCTACCAGTCCAAATATCCAGCATGAAGCGCCAGGACATTCTGAGCTCTGCACACAGTGCTCACGGTATAGTGCGGGTACCGGCATCCACGACGAACACAGGCCGGTGCCGAAGGTAATAGCCCTGGTCATCTTGCCGGTAGGGTAATCAACAAAAAAAATATTTGTAAGTTAGTCTACAAATCCCTGTCCGTCACTAGTCCGGTTTTGTCGCGGGTACGATTATAATAAGACTGCAGGCAGAAAGAAAATATTGGTACCGTAAGTCGTGATTTTGAGTCCGAATTCGGCTATGCTACTTGTACTAGTACAGGCGCTCGGGTGCGCACAGATAATCTGCGGGTGTTTTGGTCTACTCGCAGTGTCGAAGCGTTTTTAGAAAAGACTGCTATTGTATACCACCCAAATTCGAGAAAATAAGCCAAATTTTGGCGGTATGCAATAGCAGTCTTTTCTAAAAACGCTTCGACATTGCGAGTACATGTTCGTGCGCAGTGCTTGCCACAGTCACAGTGCTGGGCATGAAAACTAACCAGCAACAACAAAGATTTTGGAGAAAAGCTCTGTATGGAGCCATCCAAAATTGGCTCCTCTTCAATCCCATGAATCCTTCTTTCGATAAAGCGAATATTGGACGATAGCCGTATGGGGACATTTTGGAGGGGGAAAAAAAAAGAAGAACGCAAGCACACAAAAAGTGTAGCATCTTTGCGTGAATTTGTGTGCATAGTATTACTAAGCGCAAAAAAAAAAAAACACCAAGGGGGCCGGTTTCCTATCATCGGACAAATTCCCTCCTGTGAATACGGGACGAAAAATACTAAAAACCTACTCTGAGAAAAGAAAAAAAGAGAAGAAGAAAAAAAAGCACTCAGGCAACTCCAACATTGCATTCTGGCATACAGCGATTATTCAAGTTCTCACGGCATTCGTACCGACACGGGTGCGTTGTTAGCGTTCCAGAGAGAGAGAGGTGTATCCAGCGCTGTCACCTGTACTGCATCAAGGATCGGTTTTTATGCAGCAGTAAAGTTGTGCCGTGAGGTTGCGGTCTTCCCGTTATGATACTATGAATAGAGGTCGAGACGAGTACTGTAGTTGGAGGTTGAGCTGTGATACCGTAAAATCTCTTGAAATCCACTATCAGATCGCAAGATGGGTCTAACTTGACAAGTCAGCAGTGTTGAATTATGAATACCAGTTAATGAGATCTAACACGTCCTCAGGGCTGAACTTATATTGTGTCAGGAGAGCGTCAATCCTTCTCAGGAGCTCTTGTCTTTGGGAAGATCAGGGGATTACGGGGTTGATGGAGGCAGTGGGTTTCGAGAGATTTTACGGAGCTGCTATTCGGTTCAACAGAAGGATGGATCGAGTGACTGAATCCGTAGATAACTCCCTTCCAACCGCCTGTCTGTTAGAGAAGGGGGGGAATAATGTAGTAAGAACATAGACTTAATGTTACAGACTTCTTAGAGGATACTGCACGCCACCTTGCCGTCAGGGCTATGGGTCAGAGTTAATTTTGTCGTAGGAGTCGCCGCCTCGTGCTTGAAGAAGGCATAGTGAAGAAATACGTTGCAGGGGAAATTTTGGACACTGCCTATCGTCTTTCGCTGATCCCTGCTAAACTTATCTATTGTATCATGGCACAAACTTTACGGGGGGTTCTTTTGTTTCCACAGCTGTCATCATTAGGTCTCACTCGATACTTATGCTCCACGGTTTCTTACGATAGACCCCTCGGCCGCGCACCGATCCTACGCACTCGCTAGATCGAAGGTCACCACCCTATAACCATCGTATCTCTCATGCCCCAAAACATGGCGATTGGTGTGCGGTAGTCAGGTGGAAATAGACTAGCACAGGCAATTAGAGTGGGATTGGTTGACAGATATCACAAATATAAATTCGGGATTGCTACAACCCTCGAAGAGTCATGCTGAGTCCTCGCTCGTCCCTAAGCTCCATAAATTATATTGAATGTCTTCTACGATAGTGTGCGAAACCTACCGAAACATCGGTTCCAATTCATCGAGCTCTGCATCACATAGTGCTGTCCCATCTTCGTGCACACCCAGGATTGTGGCCCAAAGACCTTGAATACCGTAATCTTCCTGCGCGACATTCTGTGTACAATACCGATAAGTCTTCTCTTTTTCTTGCTTGGTGTGGTATGGTGGCAACTATTTCTCTCCAACCTAGGATACATACCTGGCCGGTCTCTTCCAACACGAACCACCCGGTCTCGGAGGTTTGCACGAAACCAACACCGGGGGCTAGGACACCCTTCATGCTGGAATTCCACTTCTCTCCAGAGCACCTGACACTTTCGACAAGAACGCCTGGATGCAAACCCAATGAAAAACCACGCGCGATTTCATCGACGTCCATATTTGATAGTATCCACCTTTCGGCTAGCGCCCGATGGTGGTGAAATGTGATTGACCTGTGAATACTGCCTTCCGGGACAGCGAATCGGGGGAGAGGATTGTGGAGGGAATTTTCGCGCAAAGTGCCGGTAGACAAGGGTAGGGGGAGGAGCAGTGAGCCCAAATTGTCACCCGCGTTGCTACCATACACGGGTGCGTTTGCCTCTTTTTTACATTTAAGTGGGGGCTTGGCGGCTCCAACCACAGCACTCTGGATCCCCGCGTCGGTTACGGAGCCACTGAGGGTTCGTTGCGGCCCAACAACCTCGCCGGTTGCACCGACCAGAAAAAGCGACTTACCTGTCCCGATTTTCACTTTCCAGATAGCCCGTGACTTCCCATCCGATAAACCTACCTGATATATCTGATGCACTTTTCCGATTTTTAGATCCGCCAAGAGCCGAGGATACCCACCTCCATTCTGGCTCATCAGCTCGGAAAATCTACGGATCCAAAACCTTCTGGCCACATCCAATTGACCCTGGATATCTGGTTCTGCGAAAAGGTGGCTGTTGATGCCTTTGAAGAATAATAAATTATCCTTCGTAAGGCAACCATCGTTTCGCGCAAGAAACTTCCACACTCGGTTCATCCACGATCTTCTAAGCTTACCAATGTTGTACTCTCTCTCTGAGGTTCTGTGCCAGTACCAGGTCCTCAAGTCTGCCACTTCAATGTCTACACCCTTCGCCTTTAGCCATGACGCAGTCCGAGTGCCAGCGAACTCGAGCAGTATCAAGTGAGTGAATGCAAGTGTTGATGCATAACGACATGTCCGGGACAGCACAGAGAACGCCATCAAGAATCTCCCCGGGCTATCACCAAAAGCATTGAAGGCAACCAAGGCCAGAGTTTCGGCCAACTTTCCAACTTTTTGACGAAGCGAAATACGTGGTGGGTTCTCAATGATTAAGGGCGTGACATCGTCATCCATTATTAGATAGTAGGGTGTCTGTAACTCCTAAGAAACTCATGAGCCTTGATGGGAATGTAGAGAAAAGTAGAGTTGAAACGAAAAAAAGAGGTAGGAAAAGTAAAAAACAATACTCTTAAGGAGGATATGGGTTTGATCTAGTCACCTTTGCCTTGCCTGGAGAGCGCTCAAATTGCTTTTCCTCGGAGTTTTCGTGCGCTTCTGTGCTCTTGTTCTCAAAATTTTGATGCACTTTGAGCGGTTTGAATCGTCGAACTGTGCAGGACAACGCGCGTTGCGCTCGCTCTTCAGCCCCACTCAACCTTGTGGACAGCCTTGGGCGAGCTCGCGTGTCACTATCGATTCTGGTATCGATAGCCACATTGTCACAACCGGACCCACCTATGATCGAAGCTGGGGCGGGGCGGGGGTTGCCAGGTGGAATCCTAGAATTCCCAATAATCTGAGGCCGCTTCATAGCAAATGCTATAGGTTTATACTTTACTCTTTGATTTGTTCTTAGCGACAGGCCTCGCTTGATACTGCTCGCGGGGGAGCGAAGAGGGGCAGTGTCTATCTGCCGCGCCTGTACAATACCTTTGCCTGGATCACAGATGAGTCTAACGGCAATCTCTGGATCAAGTGTAGGAGTTTCGCCCCTTTTCCCAGGGGACAATGACGATAATATTGGAAATTCTTGCGGTTGTGGTGGTGGTGTTGCTGATGCTGCCCTACCAAGCGGTATTGTTGTCTGGTGACCTACATTGCGTGCGGGTGTGTTGTGGTCAGATTGGTGTGCCTCCGGGATTAATGAAGTAGGCGGACAGCTCAGCGAAGCATCTAACGCGACCTTCACATTATGAGTTAGCCTTTTCTGAACTAACCCGTGTTGATAATAAGGAAAAAAAAAAAAGTTATTAGGGGCAGGTTTGAAGTACCGGTACCGGTACTGTTCTGTCACTTTGATTGCGAACGACGACCTTGGTTTTTTTGGCCTTGGTGATGTCAGGGGACGAGGAGAGCGAAGAGTTGGTGGTGTTTTCTTCTGCTGGTTTCCTCTTACGGGGTGTAACAGCAGATAGCTCGAACTGGGGTGGGGGTGCACCAGATATACCGGTATCATTGCGCTGGGCTGTTGGCGCCAATCGGGTTGATAGTCTCTGCGAACCAAGTTCTCTAAGATAAAAGGG
Organism: Tuber microsphaerosporum; assembly: GCA_003521225.1. Taxonomy (NCBI): domain Eukaryota; kingdom Fungi; phylum Ascomycota; class Pezizomycetes; order Pezizales; family Tuberaceae; genus Tuber; species Tuber microsphaerosporum. The sequence continues at coordinate 13,869 of QOVD01003243.1, read as the reverse complement.
AAAGAAAAAGGGGGGGAGGGGAGGCAGATAGAGAGAAAAAAAGAAAAGAGAAGAGACTGTCAAACCGATATTAAATCCTTTTTGCGGCCGCCAACCCCAAGGCCGAGTTCTCGACACTTTTCCTATTTTAATTTCCAAAGTTTTTAATTAGTATTCGTTCTCCAATGATGCTTCCCATTGTTTTGTTTGTGTGGGCAGGATAACGAAAGCAAAATAAAAACCTTGAGTTTGACTACTGTGAGACTCGAAAGGGTCGAAAAAGATTCCATTTCGATGTGCGGTAGGAGGCTGACGGTGTTAATTATACCCATCAAGAGAGCCAACCTCACTCAGGTGACCTCGAAAATCATGTCATGGGGACAGGAAAAAAAACCTGCCACGTGTGTGAAACCCTTCAGGGGAAAAATTAAGGTAGACAATAACGGGGGTGTGGAGTGATGGAGTGTGGTGATGAAGGGAGGGTGGGCACGATATTCGTGATGGTGGTGGAGGTGGAAATGGTAGTGATGGAGGTTTTTGCGGTGGTTGTAATGATGCATGCATGGCAGAGGAAAAGAATGTATGTCAAAGGTTCACTGTAGGTTCTCTCCAGGAAAATTCCTTGGGAGGAATAAGGTCATTTTACCCAAGTGTCACAAGTGCGTCAGCCTCTTCCCAGTACAGTACCATTACACGATACCGGTAGTCCAACCATCAACCCCTTCCACCGCATTTTCTCTACGAGCAGTCGAGTGCCGGAGCAGGATGGCTTCCCCCAGGAACACTGTCAATGGTGCATAGTGCATGATGCAGAGCACGACTTGCATCGGCCCTTTGGCATGCGAATACGGTACTCGAACACTCGCAGCATACCACTCCTCGAGTAACACAGTACTAGTACTCTACAGCAGGCAAGATATCACCACTGGGTGCATGCAGTCAATGGGTGGCATACCCCTCACATCTCTTTTCATATTTTGAAGGCACAAAATGAAAGCCGAGTTCAAAACCGAGGAGGAGGAAAAGGGAAAAAGGGCCGCATTGTGCATTTCTTATTTATCCATCTTTATTGAATGATCCAATGAAATCCCGAGTTTGGGCTGACTGACTGACAGAAGACAAAAGAAATAAGAAGCCAGAGAAGAGGAAAGGTTTCTCCTTTCCTCTGTGTCGGTGTCGTTATCTCCGAGGACGGTACCGTAATCGACTTGCAGAGAGCAAGGCCTCTCTGTCGAATAAGATTTTCCCCAACCCCCCATCCAGCCATCGAATGATCCAAGGCCACCCATCCGGTCTGCCAGTAATGATACTCCAGTACGGTATGTTGCGAGATGGGGGGGGGGTAGAATATTCCTTTTTTTTTCGTGCATCCATCATTCTGCATCGACCCTGACCTGAACCTGACGTTTTCATTCTTTCGGGTACGGGCTGTTAGAGCTTCAGAGTTAGTCGTGATGGAAACGCAGGGATACAGGCGACCGCGACAACGGAAACGTACCTGATTGAGCCGATTTATGGAGCATGGGCGGATACCTTCCCTAGCAACCATTCCAACCCTGTTGTTAAAGGGCCTATTGTATCGACTTCCGTTAGTACAGTGCAGCGCCGTGCTTGAGTAGAGGACCCCAGAGCGCGTTGCCTATGAAGGCGAGCAGGCAACCAGGAGATCAAGAGGGGTTGCACTTACGGAGGCCTCACATCCAGCGAATCAACAGGTTCGCAATCTCATTGGGCGTCTTCGGGAGAGAGCGTCAGACCCCTCTCCCTTCCTTCCCCCCAAACGCAATACTGGTACCGGCTTTCTCCGGTGAAACTAAGACATTGTCACGTTAGAGTCTGCAGAACGTAGAATGCACGATGCCGCTAGATGTTGAATGGGAAGCGGGGAGTAATCTCATAGGCCCACAGCCTGTGTAGAATAGTGTGAGAAAGGGCAGAAAAAAGCATACCTGGGGGATTGTTTTTCCTCATCGCTTGCCCTTCCCAGTCCATTTCAAGTAGGAGGATTGGGCTATCTTTAGGCGGTTCGCTCAGGAATCGCTTCATGGAGAAGCTTAGATCGTTTGAAACTGTGCCGATGCTTACACAAGAACCACTGGTGCTACTACTCGTATCACTCGAATGTGGGCTCCCGGCCCCACCCCCGAGTAGTCTATCAATGTTCCATAATACATCTGAAATTGTTTGCCTACTCTTTGCGAGGCGTTCTTCGGATGAGGCTTCTTCGGACAAATATCTCTTGAGTTGGTACGTAGGTCGAGGTGTTTTCTTTACTCGCGCTTCGGACAGGGATCCTTTTTTTCTTCGTTGTCTGTCCAAGTGAACGGGTGTAGTGTTAGGACTCGTTGGCACAGGAGCATGTTGTCCTCCAGCTCCATCTGCCCTATTCCCGGAGGTAGCGAAGATGAGACCCATATTGACTGTAGATATGTTGTAATAATATAGGAAATTGTTTTGAAAATGAGAAGTGGGGTGTGTGGGGTAAGCTGGATTTGAGAGAATTGGAATTGGAATTGGGGTCGGGATTGGAACAGATTAGGAACTGTCGTGGCGATGCCTTCGTTTTTCTCTTGAGCTCTCGATTTCGATGTCTGGGGGGGAGATGAGATATAAGCCCATTGTGAAAAGGGTTTTAAATAGACCCGAAAAAGTACTGGACCTTACTCTTGCGCATCTCCTGGTCGCAATACACCCACCCCTTCCTGTCTCTCCAGCGCATCATGCAGGAAACCAGAGGCTCACTTACGTGTCTGGAGTTTGGGGACTGGTGTTTTGGTGGTTGGCCGACAGCTTGATACCCCGAACTTATCGCTCCGGTTCCTGCGTCTTCACTTCATCACCTCCCTGCTTTAGCCTCAGAGTTGAGCCGGGGCCGTGGGTCTTGGTGCAGTAAGAGGGTTCTACGAGTACTTCATTTCTGTAGGCACCTTGTAGGGGGGATCCTGTCTCTACACCGAGAGGGCTAGTGCAAGTGCGGCTGCTTCAGCCTCAATAAGGTGCGGTAGTATACTGGTACCGGTACAGAGGTCTAGCTTGTGGCCGATGTGCCTCTCCCCGTTACACTATCTAACAAGGCCTCTGGTGAACATTTCACTTTTTGTTTTGCATGTAACGCATACCGTTGGTAGCTTAGCGGGTTTTTTCTACCTTTCGTCATAGTTCTAGACGGCGGTGGAAGGCCAGGGTACCGTGGTGGGACTGTAAGTGAAGACGTGGAAATTACCGAAGTATACTTTTGCTGCCAATGATCGAGTTAGCAGTGAAATCGGAGGCATAAAATAGTGTGCACATTTCTTCAGAGAAATCAACTTCAGGCGAGGCCATGCCATATAGTGAAAGTGTAGTTTTGTGCCTTATCTTATACTCTAGAAAACATAGCCTTTCCTGCAGGAACTGGTGGCATGCTACAAAACGAGGATGATATTTGCTCATGAAACATCGTGTATAGTGAGGGAGCGAGTAGCGTAGGTTTCATGTACTTTGATCAGGTTTTTTTCGCCTAAGGTCAATGAGGGTTTGTGGGGTTTTCAGAATAGACTGCCTTTGTGACGCACTTTACCTTTTTGACCCAATAGTGCGTTTTTGGATTGGGTTGCTGCTTATGTCATTGGTTCAGCCCCATATCAATACTCCCTAGCATAGCGACACAAGTCAATAGTGAACTGGTGAGACTTAATGACGAGCAACCTTTGGTATGTTGCCCTAGTATTTCAAGGAGCAAACTCTTCTTGCAAATAGACGATTGGAATGCTGAGGGGGGCTGTGCAATATCTGAGAGAAGTTGCCTACGGTATCCCACTCCTAGGGTTTTGTTCGCATGATCAGTTTTGAGATCAAAAAATTTGAAATTTGAAACCTCCCCTCTGGCAATGAACTGCTGTACAAGATCACGCTGCAGCAACGCGAAGCGTGCCATGTCAATTGAGCTTACTGCTGCTCGAGACTGCCAACAAAGTCACTCTTCACTCGGTGCTGGGGGGTCAGAAAGACTCTCTGCTAGACATAGAGCCCCCAATGGCGGAGGTACATTTCCCCCCTTTGGCAGGTTTTTCTATAGATTCTGCAGCAGAGTTGGTGTGTAGGCAACAGCGTGTTTCACATCCCAATTTACGAGTTTGTAGTAGGCATACTATACAAATTTATTGCTCCGAATCGTCACTCGCATGCAGTCCTTGTTGGTGTGGTAGTGATTTCAACAATGCTATTCTAAGTGGGGCAAGAGAATAATTCCATTGTGTAAGAGAAAAAAAAGGATAATACAATGACGCTGTCTCGGCGCCCCCAGGACGCGCACCTGGCTGCCTGCCACCAGATCTACCCGGCAGTTGCCGTTTAAATTGGGACCCTATTGAAACCCTCAATTCCCAACACTCGTGAGACAATGGAGAGAGTGCAGCGACCCAGGGGAGCAAAGCTTCTGGAAAAACCGACGAAGCCTCCATTTTTAGTGCCTGACGCAATGGGTGCCGGCACTTAGAGAGCTAAACTCTCGCTGAGGCCAGTCAATTCCTTATTTACTCGCGTAGTGGCTTTCGGCTGTGGGTGAGAATTCTAAGGGTACCACTCGAGTACTGTACAATGCCGAGCACTCGCACTTGAGTAAGTACCGGTAGGCTACTGGCTCAGCGTTGCAGTTCCACACCTTTGGCTGCTGCCTTTTATTGTGCCTGGGTGTTTTGCATCCACATGAAAACCGTAGAATCAGACATGATAATAGAAATAAATTCTGCAGACCGGAGTCCCTGAGAAAGGCAACCCAAGCACACAGGGATTTGGCCAATTGTCTGTGCGTAGTCTACCAATCACATTGGTTTTCAACCTGACTGCCTGCCTCGAGCAAGCGCTACTGTCATCCTTGAGCGTCCGACGTCACTGGATGAATGAGCTTTAAAATCGGTCCAATTGTCGGCAATTGTTTGCCCTTTTTTTCCCTTTTCTTCTCCCTTTGGGTAGGGTAGGATGATGCAGCTATTTCCCCGATCTCCACCGCTAGTATGATATGAATGCAGACTGGCTAAAAATAAAATAAAGTCTTGAGACCTCTAATCGAGTACCGGTATGGGGAGGAGTGGATACGGTACTCGCTGGAAATTGAGTTATCTATTCGAGTACCGGTGTTCATACCTGCCTATCTGCCTTTTTGCATGTATCGTGTGCCATTGGGGCACCGTGAGAACTGGGATCATTGAGAATGGCGTTTACCGGTACCGTATTCTCGTTCTCACGGTACCTGTGCTCGAGTATGGTAACGATGCATCAAAGTTGGAGCCTGAAGGGCCAAAGCGCTGCGCATGTTTCCCCTGAGTGAGACTAGCCTCGTTTTTCCAGGCACTTTGTTGAGGTGACTCCTGTCCTTGGGATACCGCGCCATAGCCACTCTTCTCCTCATTGAACGACCTTTGTGAACACGACCGATATTGCATGACACCAAAATCTGAACAAAAGAAGCCAAATTTTGGCGGCATACGATAGCAGCCGTGCTCACAGGCGTCGTTCGATTACGAGTAGTGGTATATTTTGTCTGGATTCTGAAGGCAGCGGATGGGGAAGCACCGTATTTGACGGTGGTTGTACCAGAAGGAATTTTCCCGTATCACTGATGCCCCTTTTCGCATGCCTGATCCTCTAGCCCATGATGCACAATAGTACAAGTATACTGGTACATTCTCGATGGTGATGATAGGGTAATTGAAGTCTTGTAGTGCCGATCCCGCGCAGCATTGTTGAATGATAATACTGTTGTCCTTTTTATGGCTCCACAAGTGTGAGAGGAATGACGCTGAGGTACGGTAAAATTTGGCGGACGTCGGCGCCCTGGATAGACCGCCGTATGCTACCTTAACTTAGTCAGGCGTTTTTACCGGTACCACTCCTGCGACTGCCAGGGCCTCTTGCTCCTCCAACATAACCCTTTCATCTCCATGGGGTTACAACACAACACCACCGAGTATCACCAGTGTTGCGCTTCACTTACATTACCTATCTGAAAAGGGGGCGCTGGAAATGAGATCACCACGCCATGCGGAGTAACGAACACAAGGGAAGTGTCAAGATCTCTCTCGGATTACTACCTCCCTCTCTTGTAGCGGATTTGAGCCCATGGGCACTGAACTGTCGTGTATGCAGGCTTGAAACGAGGATAGACAAACAAAGCCCAGGGGTTTCTGCCGTGGCTAGTAGTTCCGGCTTGGTCAGTATCTAGACTCCCACCCCTCCCTGAGATAAGGAGTTGTTTGAATTCTAATAGTTACCAGCATTTCGGGGTCATCACTGCCCTCTCTACATTTCTGCTCGCATCTCTATGGAGGGCAATAATACAAATGCTGGATTCCGTGTCAAGGGACCTATGGAGCTCTCAACATGCCTAGATAACGTCTGACCACAACTTGCCCTTGCGAATTAATGTGAGTGCCTCTGGGGCTGGTCTTTAAGCAGACGAGGCCGTAAGGCTGCCCAGCCCTGCTCTGGGAATTGGGATTTTCGGAGGCTTCCCTCGAGGAGGCATCTCACTTCCCTCTGATATTGTGGTGCCTCAGATATATTCGGGTCTAACGGTGTGTCCATGTCTGGCTAGGGAATACCCTTCTACCCCCCCCGCCGGCTGATGCCAAGCCGACAAATAAAAAACAGCGAAAAAATAAGCTTCGGGGTTTGCTTGTTGTGGTTTTCATCGAAGTTTTTCTTGACGACATCTTTCTTTACCTGCCGGTGAAGAATCTCCAGACATCTATCATGGTTAATACGAAACAAGCTCAATACAGTACGTGGCCATCTGCCTGCCCTTTAGATCGAGGCACAAAGTCGAGAGCCCGTTCTTTTTGATACACCCCTCCCTAGAAACGCCTTGAGACCACGTACTCACAACTCCGTTTCCAGGCCTACCAATTTTTTTTATAAGGCATGCAGTGGGGCTATACTGTGCTTTTCTCAGGGAGCTATTAGCACTACAATCTTGACACGGGCCTCATGTGCCGAAATCCTCGACTGCTGGGAACCTTTAATTGAGAACTACCGGTGGATAAAGATAGAGGCGATAATATATTCCTCTGAGAAGATCCCATGGCGTCATGGGCCAACCCCTTCAAAAGATAATTGCCAATCTACCGGAAGCGGGATTAGAATGCTGCACCGCCCACTCCCCTCCCCCTCTCTTTCGTTGAGGAATAGGGCAAGATCACAGAATCACGGCTCACCCTGCATAAGACCGATGTGCCTAGCAGCGGTTAGCACGTAGCTGTATCATGATACTCTCATAGCAGGGCTCTAAAGGGCTCATGTTTCGAGTTACGCTCCCGCTGGTGGACTAGGACAATTAAGCGGATGAACTAAAAAACACCTATATCTGCTAGGCCTCGAGCGTATTTTCATCGATCCGGGGCACTTGAGCACCTACTGCGAGGCGGGTGTGCCTTGGCTAGAGGGCCTATATCGTGGCCTTAGCCATATGTAGTAATTGTGTCCGAGTTGGTGATATGGGAACTAAAATGTTATGCCTATAGCATCACAGGTAAGTAAAGGGCCCTGCAATCGACATAAGGTGCCGTTGAGGGGCTAGTAGATAATAGTGCTCGCACAATTGACCTAAATTTGCTTGGGTAAATCCGGGAAACAACCAAAGCTGGTGAACTTGTGAGGGAAAGTGGTCTCTTTTAAAGATAACCGCAGGGACTTACTAACACCCTCCTGTATTCCCGCTAGCTCCCCTTTTGTTGAGGAAGGAATGGAAATATGCTTCTCCGGTTGTAGGATCTGCGTTCTGTCAAACCCCTAAAAACAAAAATGAGGGGTGGTGGCAGACTTTGCACTCTCTGCCAGGAGGCCGTCATTTTGACCTATCGTGTTAGTACCGAGCGCAAGGGAAACGGACCCACCGATTAGATAGCGCTATTATATTTAGAGAATCTATAATTTAATTTGTTAGTCACTACCCACAAATGATCCACTTTTATTTCGGAGTGGCCCGAGAGCCCTTCAGTAGGGCCGACTATTGAAATCCACCCACAGTAGCATAGTAGTTAGTTGAAGGGTCCCACATTGCAAGTTTTTCAATGTCACTTTATAAGAGGAGGTCGGTTTGTAGTTCTGTTTGCTCCACTTAAGGTGGCGTTCTTGGCTTCTGGTGCTGGTTTCTCTCGTTCTAAAGGGTAGTAGGAAAATAATAGCTATAGCATTAGTCACGAGCACTAGTATAATACTTTTCACTCTTTCGGTGATTTCCCGAGGGGCCGATGTAGGCCGGTTGACTGCCAAGTGTTGCCGGAGGACTAAGCAATGAGTGATGAGCTGTGAAGGAGTGTACCGTAAAAACCGAAATAATTGATAATACCGCTAGGACGTTGGGGTTACCTCACCCAGTAAGGTCTGTTGTCTCAAGTGGGGCTGAAAGAGAATCTTCTCGCTGCATTCCCCCCCCCTAATCTAAAGGGGGAAATTCTGGACGTCCTGGCGCCATTCTCAATTATTTCGGTTCTTACGGTATCTCGGGCGAAGTTGTTGATTACGTGTCCAACACAAAAAATCGTCGTACCTCTTCCATTATATGCGAACTTATATTACAGTTGCCCTCTTGTGCTTGCTTCCGCATCCTGTTGCTAGGATTCCCCCTTTATTCTATTCTTCTTGCCTTCCTTCTCTTGTTCTTCTCAACCTCAATCAACTGCAACTTCTCGTTCCTCACAATTCCCTTCGCGCTCCCACTTGGCGATACCTCCAACTAAAGTTGTACGGAACGGATTATCTGGTAATATTTGGGAACAGTTACGGGTTCTCCCTCTTCTTTTGCGGATAGTGAATATAGAACGTGATCATATTGGGGAGCTAAAAAAGCCAGGGTTAATAACATGCGGGAGTTATATGTACCTTCGTTTGCCCTTTCTCCTTGTTCTATAATAGTAAACAGCATGACACTTTTCTTCCGGGATCTTCTATCTTTGCGAATACATCCAATTATCCCTGAAGACGGAAAATAGTGGGCCCTCCGTAGGGATGTTTTCAGAGTGCTCTCCAAGTGTCCACCGGGATTTCAAGAGACTGCGTTCGACGGGATCTGTTTCAATGCCACAGGACGCAGCGGTGCGAACGAGATCGTTGTGAATGAACAAACCAAAGCATAACACCCTACGCCGAATGGCACAGGGCGTGAAAGAAATGATACCCTCTACCGAAAGCATAGGGTATGAGCAACAACACCGCCTAACCGTATGCCTCATAGGTAATCCACGAAGAGAATCGGGCGTAACGTACAAGGTATCATAATATTAATACGATAGGTATCTAGCTAATGCGCGTACTTTATCGATTTGAGGCTCGAACCTATACCCCGAGAGCCGGGCCGATACTGATAGTCAACCTATCCAATTTTTTTCTCAAGGAAACGCATGAAATTCCTTCTAGGTCTTCATCCTTCATCTATACAACACGGAACAAAACCGCCTAAGGCACACGAAAGCGCTCGAGTTGGCCTAGGTGCTAGTGAACAGCGGGATCAGGCGAACCCATGCTACCAAACAAGCAGACCTTCTGGCTCAATCCTCTAAATACACAGGAAATAAGGCCTGACTCCGATGTTTAGCGGTACGAGTATCTACCACAAATCCTGAACCTAATTGTGAGCAAGTGTTGCTATAGGCAGAGGGAAGAGGATCTATAATTGTCCCACGAGTGATAAGACGTGACTAAGTATGGAAAGCAGCAAGCCGAGAACAAACGCTGTAATTGTCCCAGGCTTCGTACTTGGGAATGCTCTTGAAAGTTGCAAGTATGATGATTGCTAACATCAGCTACCCCAAGAGCTCGTGCATGGTGGACAAGCCGGGAGGGGCGGTGGTCACCTGCATGCCGATAGTATGTTGGAGGTTTCGACAGAAAATTGCATAGTTTACCTTATGGGTTGGAGCTCAGAGCTCCCGTAGTTCAGTGGGAGCAGGCCTCGGAGACCTACTCGAGTACCGTATGTTGGGTCCGAAGTGAGGCAACACCCCGGGCACCGACGCATGGGCATGTGGCTAAAGTTCCGCGCTTGGGGATCCGCAACTATTGTGCCGGGATCGAGGAGAGGTGACGCTGTTTGAGTTGACAAGAAAGGGGCGTATGGCTTCATCTCTGTCTGAGGCGGTGGCGCTCAAAGGACAATAGGAAGTGGTATTATAATTTCCCAATTTATAATTTGTGGGTTGCCTAATAAGGTACCAACAGCGCCACCCCTGCAATGGTGGAGTGGGCTTGTTGCTGGTGGAGAACACACTAACTTGTGGAAAATATCTCCGTCGATCAAGAGATTTATCGGGGTAAGATGGTACGATAGCTTCTCTCGCATGGGGGGACTCGTAAGCAGCTAAGTTAACGATGGCCAAAGGAGTGGGCGCTGCTAATGATGTCTCACTTTTCAAACAATAACTGACTTTCAGCCAAGGATACCGGCACTCGAGTGCGAGTACTACAAGATAAGGCGAAACCCAAGCCACTAGGACAGCACCCCTCGCTCCGGCAGATGCTGATTGGTTAATTTTCTATGGGGAAGCCGCCCGCTGATCTCTTCACCTGCAATATTTTATCACAGGAAAGTTTCCTATTCAAGTTTAGCCGTTCGAGTGGAAGGTGTACTCGAGTACTATACTCGTGTATGATCGCACATGTATGTGTGTGCAAGATAATTCCTACAAGTGCATGCCATACAATACTTCCTACTCGTAGGTGAAGATGAATTTTCTCGGTCAGCTTAAGGCACGGGGGACCCTGTTTTACCCTGGAAAGATTTTGCTCTCTCCAGAATTCTGTCACTCTGCTATGATTGAAGTTGATCTAATACCGGTAGATATAAATCTTGCCCCTCCCGATGAAGCCAGAGGTACTGCAAAGTGATTCCTCCGCAGTGTTATGGGAGCTGCATCATCGCTTAAAGGCTGGTCGGTGAACATCAAGCGTGCATCCGCTTGAGAATAGTGGGTCCCTCATTTTGACCCTTTGGGGGGGATGCATGATTGCTTTCCGGGGAAAACCAACAAAAAGAGTGCCATCTGCGGCTTTGGCAGAGGAATGTTTTTTTTCTTCTTCTTGTTCAAGTTCTCCCTGCGTTTTAAACACCATGGGGTGCCTCAACACCATAATTTTGTTCAGAAATTTGACTGACACAATGCAACCACCTTTACAGTGTTAAAACTCGGGTATTCTGCACAATATGGGCTGATGTACCTGGGGGTTTCTCTCTCAAGGACTCAGCTCCACAGAAAGTTTCCCGAGCCCAATACTAGTACTGTACACTGCCACATAGAAATATGGAAAAGAAAAAAAAGGAAAAAAAAAGAAAAAACCTATTTTTCGATAAGTTATAGACTTGGATGTGGATCTTGTGTCTTAACGTGGAGTGACTTTTGTTCTCGAGGCAGAAGAATGATCCATAGACAACAGAACTCGAGACATCCATACGAGGGGGTTTTTTATTACCTGCATACTCTAGTAGACATATCTCGACGTCCCTTTCTGGTGCCGAACTTTATTCGGTTGGGGTCGGTCTGTTGGACGTTGGTGTGACTGTTGGGGCAGCACGTTACCCTATGGTATCATACCCGTACCGTAGCTCCCTTCCATCCGGGTCCCAAATCCTGGGTATCCTGTAGCGATGATGAACGACTACGAATTTCACCAGAACCGTGGGTCGGGGTGCCATTTACTGGTACGGTACAAGGATACAAGGGCACTAGGGTAAGGTAACAGGTGAGGAGCACCCTGGCATCGGACTGCAGCAAATTCAGAATGGGCGCTCAGATAAGCATAGATCGCGGGCCATACCGGTACTCGACTGCATTTGTTTAATCCCAGGTACTTCTTGCCTGTTGCTGGTCTCCAGACCTCCTCAGCCGGGACAGATCTAGATTATCTCCGGAAGGGGTGCGGCAGTTGGCCCCTTGACTTGCCCATTCGGGCTATTATATTTTGTTCTCCGTTATTGCGGCAAGTCTAGAACGGTATCTTCCGTTGGGTGCAATTACTACCGGTATTCAATACGAGATATCATGCAACACGAAAATATGCCAAAGGAGTAGCCTTAGCAGGAGGAGGGGGAGAAACCTTTCTCTAGAAGCAGTTCGAGATCGGTATATGACTAAGGACGCCACCAAAACACTGCCTGTACGGTGCATCGCAAGTACTGTACTTGTCTCTGGCAATTAGTATCTGAAAATATGGCTACTGTTCTACAACCACCCGGCTAGCGAAAAACACCCTCTTATTTTCAGATACTTTATGCCAGATACAAGTACTGCTGTCGTACGATAATTCCCCCCCATTGCCAGAGGGCGCTCCAGCCGAAGACACTTCCAGAAGGCCTTCAAGCCAAACTCCTTGGAGAGAGATAACTGAAGATAAGACAAATGTAGCTGAAATGGGGGCGGGGTCCATGATTTAATGAAGCGGGCATCCTACTCTACTGTGCTCGATTCTAAGATGCAATCGTCAAGTTTCGGATATGCGCGGGTTAGGGTGTGTCTAAGACAGTCAATCCGGAGACCAAACCCACGTTGTTGGCTTTGCACTGGACAGCCGGATGTCTCATACTTCCATACTCATCCATAAGCACATACAGTCTCTAATCCTAATTGCGGGGGCGGAGAAGGAACTGCATGATTTGCTTTTCTTTACATATCCCCTCTCCGCCACTGCACTCAGGAGATATCAAAGGTAGTTTCGATTGGTTAGAATACCAACAGCGATTCGAGGGGTGCAGACTGCCTCAGAGGGATATTGTGGTAAGAGCGTAGCCTCTAGGATCCTGCTGAGCAAGAAATGCGGGAATTGGGGCCCGGGGAACTGGGCCCGCGGTGGGGGGGCCGGCGTTCGGGCGCCCTTATGCCTGTCATGAGCACTCGGCTACTGGCTCTCCTCCAATGCTCAAACAGGCAGCTCAGGTTCTCCCAGAATGGCATCCACTAAATGCGGGCTGGTATGATTCCCTGGGACTTTTAGTTACGGGCTATCCTAAGTCAATCGGCTGCTAGAGTTATACCGCCACTTCACTTTAGCCCAACCTAATCTACTTGCATGCCCAAAATATTCTAGGGTACCACAGTCAGAACGGCGTGGACCCGACCTGCCTTCTGATCAGCCCATTCCTGCGCCTTACCACTGAACCGTGGCCCTGGTTATTGTGCTGCCTCGGCGCTCCCCGTGGTGTGGGCTGGCTGATAGATGGACCGGGAGGAATGATTAACTTACTTCCAAAGCCGATTTCAGGGCACAAACTACTAGCGATGAGATCCACCACCGTTCTGACCATCACCGCTCGACCCAACACCTTGCGGTCCGTCTCACAGCAGGGCACAAGGTGCTAGTGGGATGTCAACCTATCAACATAAAGAAAAAAACATGCACCCAGCCAGCCAGCCCGTGTTTCAGCCGTTGCAGAGTATTGGTAGACTGCGGAGAATCGACAACCCAAGTCATGATGATACCCCCATGATATTCTAGAGGGGAGGTTGGAAAACACTACTATAAGACCCACACTTTGGCTCTCTACTCAGACCTACTCTCTCTCTCTCCCTCCCTCCCTTCTCTCTCCCTCATCATTCATCATTTCTCTCATCCTTCGAGGTTTAAATTAAGATAACACACCCACTGCTTAAAATGCCCCACTTCATTGAATCCCCCGTTTCCTCCAGCCCCATGACATCCCACTCATGCTTACACTCCGAAAGCACCCTTCTCGAGAGCTACATCCTCGAGGCAAGTGAAATACCTGAGCCTACTATTACCACCAACGCTACTTCAGACGACCACGATCCAGAACACACTCCGACCACCACCACCACCGCCGCCGCCGCCGCCGGAGCCACCACCGCACACCTCCTCAGTCATACACACCTCTCACCCAACACAAACCCAAACCCCCCAAGCTAT
>QOVD01003239.1:0-18468 GCA_003521225.1 Tuber microsphaerosporum | reverse complement strand
GTGGAAGAGGGGGAGTGCAAGTTCTCTCTGATATGGAAGTTCTGAAACGGATACCCCCACCACACCCAATCCTTCTCCTTCTCCTTCCATCATACCAATCTACCCAATGGCATGCCTTTACACCACTGTAAACAAAATAACTAACCGACTAACTTAACTAACTAACTACGCTTGTAACTGGCTATGGATACGAAAACAAGACAAAACCCCGGAAAGACTGGCCGAAACCCCCTAAAGCGTGAAACAAAGTAATCATTTTAAAGAAAAGAAACAAAAAAAAAAGTAAACATAAAACACAACCCTAATTCCTTCATGTCAGATTCATATCATACATTGCCAAACCAGCCAGTAAAACCTCGTATATGCATAATCCTCAGCCCTACGCCTATGCTTGAAGGGTACGGTATGATATTACTTGCATCGCAGGGCAGGGCAGGAGAAATCCATCTAGCAGCAGGCAAGCAAGCATGGAAGGAAAGGAAGAAAGAAAAAAAAAGAGACAGGATGTGGACCGAAGCCAGGAAAATGGGTTTTGGAATTTATGAAGCGGGTTGGATGGATGGATGGATGGATGAGGGATGGAGGAGGGATGGATGGATGGAGGGATGGATTGAGAGACCGAGGGGCGAACTAACTAGTGTTTTGTATTGTTTGATAATTATGATATGATGGGATGACGGAGGGGGGGAGGTGAGGTGAGGTGAGAAGAAGAAAATAATAAAAAAGGAAGTAAAAACGTGCTTTATTTTATTTTTCGAGAACTGTGGGGAAGAGATGGAGGAGGTGGAGGAGGGATGCCTGGGTGAGAATAGTGGAGTGCAGTGGGCTGTAGGTTGGTATCGTGGAAAAGTACTGTAGTAGGTACAGTAGCAGTACAGTACTATGCAGTAGGGTGCTGTAGTGTAGGATGTTTTGCTGCTGCTGCTGCTGCTACTGCTGCTGGAGGAGGGAAGGGAGATACCGTGGTGCGGCGGCTGCTATGCAATTGAGCGCAGTGCAGTGCAATGCGATGCAGTCCCTCGAGCGCCTTGGTGGGATTTTGTTTTGTTTTTTGTTTATTTGAGATTTTTTTGTTTCGGCTGTCGGATAGGATAGTACAGTACCACCAGCACTATATTGTAATTCGAGTAACTGCTTGGGGATACTGCAACTGTAAGCTATTAGCATTACGGGAGACATATTTCTCTGGGCTCATGTGTTTGGTGGGTACTACTAGTACTACGACTGGTAGCGCCTGCTGCTAGTGGAGCGTTCC
The DNA here is from genome assembly GCA_003521225.1 of Tuber microsphaerosporum. Classification (NCBI taxonomy): domain Eukaryota; kingdom Fungi; phylum Ascomycota; class Pezizomycetes; order Pezizales; family Tuberaceae; genus Tuber; species Tuber microsphaerosporum. Next base: position 17,213 of record QOVD01003239.1, on the reverse strand, counting down.
TGGAGGTAAGCACTGTACGAGTACAATACACGTACTCTGTCTGCTCGTGCCAGCCATTGTGCTATCAGGACCGCAAGCTGTGTGCCGCGCAGCTAATTAACATTCGTCATCTCTCCTCAGCATGCCCGATGGGTTGAGCCATACCGGCAATCAATATATCAGAAAAGCACTTGAAACAAATGAATGTTGCAAAGTGAATTGACTCATTCGATTTAGGCCTCGAGTGAAAAAGTACCCTCTGCAAGAGGTGCTTCCCTTAAGGCTTCTCTCTACTACCCAGGGCCTAATTGCGGTAATGACTAATTTTGCTATCTGATAGGAATTTACTTTTTTGTTGTTGATACTTGTATCACGGATGGTACTAATGGATGGTGTTTGCCTTGCTAATCACATATACGGCTTGAAAAAATAGCTAAAGAGAGTCTACTCTGCTATGGTAGTTGGCCAGCATAATTATCAAGCTTCCCCCGTATAGTTCATATGAAAATGATATTATTATAACCGTACCATTCATCGAGGGGGATCCCTCCACAGTTATCATACCCACAAACCCCGAACTATCACTCGAAACCATAATACAGCACCCACCACACTCACAGTTTTCCACGACACACACACACATCCAGAATGCGCACGTCCCTAACGGCATTGCGCAACGCGAATCACCAAACACGCTAAACCCCCAAGGGCAAAGCGACAACATCAACACCACGTCTTCCCACTCCCTCCCTCCCACGCTCCTTCCCACACCCCGTCCATCCACCCATCCACCCATCCATCCAAACCACTTCCTGTTGTATAGGCACCGTACCACTCCGCCAACCGAAATTCTTCAAAGGGAGGGAAAATAAATTAAAAAAATTACAGAGAAAAAAATAAAAAATAAAAAATGGGCCGCTCTCAACCAAAACTCAAACAGCTCCGCATAGATAACTACAACAGTTCCTCAACCGGACACCAAGTCGGCTCAGGAATTTCGAAGCCCGCCTCATGGCATAGGTCCCGGAACTCAAAGTTACAGAAACAATTCCGTGAGGCTACTCCCACTATTATCGCTGCCGCCATATCAACAACAACAGCGTCGAAACCAGGGGTGAAGAAGAAGGAGCAGGGCGGGAAGGAGGGAGAGGGAGAAGTTGAGGTCGAGGTCGAGAGGGAAAAGAAAAAGATATTCACTGGGTGCACGATATACGTTAATGGATCCACCGCACCGCTGATCTCGGACGTCGAGTTGAAGAGGGTGCTCGTTGCGAATGGGGCCGCTGTGACGACGGTTATGAGTCGGAAGAGAGTTAGTCATGTTGTTCTTGCTAAACCTGTTGATGGGCTTGGTGGAGGAGGAGGAGGAGGAGGAGGAATTGGGGGTGGGCTTGCGGCGGGAAAGTTACAGAAGGAGGTTTTGACGAAAAAGGGGAATGGTGTTAGATATGTTCGTGTTGAGTGGTAAGTTTTTTCGTCTTTGCTTGCCACTTTTTTATTTCATTCATTCTTCCCCCTATTTCGCATTGGCTGGGATTGACTGACTGACTAAACTTAATTTACTCGCCATTATAGGGTCCTCGAATCCATTGCGGCGGAGAAGCGACTGGCCGAGAGTAAATATCCTGTCTTGAGCTTTAGAGGCGGAAGTGCCTCCCTGGATGACATGTTTGCGAGGATGGCCTAGGCCATTCCACCCCTTTATCTCTGTTATCCAATCCGTGCATGCTTTTATTTCATTGGAACTTTTATACAGGACTGGAAGTGGAACGACGTTTGCTGTGGGAACAGTAGTAACAGCAGCGGCGATGCGTTTATACTTTCGTGCTGCGCTAACCTGTCCTTTGTTCGTGGCGGTTGATTGATTGATAGATTAACCGTCCCAACTGGGCGGCCTGGGTTTGGTTCATTGATTATGACTCGAGTTGCGAAAAAAGTGTTTGAATACCTGTACATTGTATGATGTGATAGAATAGGGATTTGCATTACTTGGCTAGGATTACGTTTCTTTTTCTTTTCTTTTCTTTTCTTTTGAGGGAGGGGGGTGTGGGATTTGGTCCTGAGACTGTATCGGTGCTGTAATTTGTTGTACTAGTACGTTACTGTTTGATGTTTAATTTTTTTCTTCCATGTTTTTCTCTTTGGGTCTTGTAGTGGTATGGCATGGTATGGTTCGTTGTGCTGCATGTACGAAGTACGAGTACGCTCATGATAGACTAATGTCCTCAATCTGCGTTTACCTGAGCAAGTGAGTGTCTTATGTGGCGATGTTTTGGGCCGAGACTACTAGACTCAAGATACGGTATACGTGCAGTATAGGGCTGTATTATGTTACGAATAGCAAGCCTACGAAAAATTTAAATTTACCTTGCTAAAGGTGAGAAGGAGGAAAGAAAGAAAGAAAGAAAAACCTCGCTATGATTTCCAGAAGAAAGCAAAAAGGCTAAACCTTTGGCTAAAGAAGGAGACGAAAAGAAAAAGGAAAAAAGAGATTCATCCCAAATCCATCCTCTTCATCGTCACCACCCTAATCACCGCCCGCCCACCCCTCACTATCAACCCGCCCGACGCTCATAATCTCCTTCATATCCTCTTCTTCATCGCTATTCAAGCCCAGCCCCGCCCCGCCCGCCTCGTTCCTCTCCTTCTCAGCGGCAGCCAACTTCATCGCGACGCGGCGGAAGTAGTCGTGCATGCTGCGCTTCTGCGGCCCCTCCACCGTGCCAATGTACTTTTCGAACACCGTGTCGCCTTGCTGGACCACTTGGAAGATGGCTATAAACGCTTGTTCCGCCGAGAGCTTCACGGGTATGACGATGTCCCGGACCGAAGAGAAGATCACGGGCGCTAAGAGAGGGAGGTGGGGTCTGATTATCTGTAGGGGTTATAAAAGAGATAAGTGTGTGAGTTTTTTGATTCTTGTGAATGGAATGATGTTTTTTTTTCTTTTTCCTTATTTTTCTATGAATAGATTGGGGGTGGGGGAGAGGCGCTTACTTCTGGTTGTAGGCGGCTGACGGTTCGGATAACTACTAGCGCCAGGCGTTTTGTATCTGTGGATGCGCTTAAGGGGTTTTTTATGGCTTGTGTGAGCGACTCTAGGATGCTCTTTGTCGTTTCAAAGGACTTGCTCAGGTCCGAGGATATCAAGAATTTACCTGCGGCCAAAACGCAGTTGTCTGATATGAAGGGCTGTAAATAGTAATCTCTTTGTAAGCTTTCCCTCTTTTTCTCTAGGTTATCCCTTGTGTACTGAGGAAAGGGAGAGAGCGGCCAGCCGATGCGTGATGGTAGGAGGGGGGTTAAAAAAGAAAGAGAAAACAAAAAAGAAAGAAAAAAAAAAAGAAAAAAAGGGAAGACATACATTCTTGTGTGATATCCCTTGGCTGATAATCGACGGTGTCTCCTCAAAGAAGGGGGATTCAGTCAGACTAGTAGGCGACTCTGCGAGCACGGCATTGAGGCTAAGAACCGATGCTTTTGTGAAGGCGTTCGAAACCGCGTGGGTTCTGTGGGCGGTTAAAAAAGGTTAGATCGCATTTTTCTCTCTTTTGTGCTTTTTCCTTGTGTGATGGAAGGAGTAGTGGAGGGAGATAGGAGATTACCGTATCACTCTGTTGGAATCGTCTGGGGAAAGATGGGGTACTAGGACACCCAATAGGCGGGCTCCGGCAATGGCCATGCGGTCTGATATTAAGTTAGTAAGGGAGATAGATATGGGGAAGGGGAGGATGGGGGGGCGTATTACCGTCGTCCTGGTCGAGGTCGTCTTCTATGAGTGAGAGTATAGATGCTTTAGACGGTTCACCCATGTTCCCACCAGCCTTACTGACGACTTCGTAGAGGGCTTTCATCATGGCATCTTTCACACCAGGGTCAGGTGTCTTGGCTCCCGTTACCAATTCTGTAATAAACCGGTTAGTAATAATCTTGGTGATATCTCGGGATAAGCAAACCAGAAATCAAAGGATCAATTCTAGCTGTCAAAGTGATAAGAGTCCCCAAAGCCTTGGCCGCCCTGGTCCTCAAAAGCTCACTCGACGTGTCTGCCAAGGATTTTGCAAAGGTTCTCTGCAGCTGGGGTAAGAACGGCTTTAGGTATGCCGGGATCTTTTGCAGTAATGAATTTAAAGTTAATAGGATTGCTGCCTTGACATCCACAGATCTCTCTGAGACGACACGAATCAACGGCCCGGTGATCTGGGTGACGAAAGGACGTAATGATTCACCGTTGGTTCTGTCGATAATGTCTGATATTGCTAGCGCGGATTGAGTTCGCTGATCGGGAGTTCCGTACATCAGGCCCTGCAAGAAGATGGGGAGGATGGCGTTGATTCCCTTTGGTAGAGAGAAACCTGGTAATTCCGCCCCGGGAACACCGACTTGCTGGAGGACTTGTCTGGTTGAGAATACGAGGGCTTCCATTTCCTCTTTTTTGAGCTTCCTGGTTAGCTCGTTGAGGGCGCTCCAGGCGTTCTTCACCACTTGCTTATCACGGTCGTCGAAGGAGATCAGTAGTACGCGGACACAGTCTTGGGTATATTTGGAGTAGTCCACGTCTGTTTCGGCAAAGAATCTGGCAAAGTGCTCGCAGGCACAAGCTCTCTTTTTGTGATCGTCGTGCTTGACTAATTTTAGCATTTCGCTCATTGCTGTGCTTAGACCATCGTATTCATCCACCGAGAGAAGGACTGAGTCAAAGGAGGCATTGAGATCCGCACGTAGCTCTTCGTCTTGGCAGACGATAATATTATCCATCAGCGAGTTCATGATATTAGGCAGTCTCCTGTTCAAAGAGCTGCTGGCAACTTTCGCAAGTGATGCGAGTGCGCGAGCGTTAAAGTTTGAAATTGGGGGAGAGAGCAGTGTTGGAATAAGGACAGGCAGAATGATATTAGAGCGAGTCTGCTCTGTAAGCAATGTGAGGAGTGCCGCCAAAGCATGTTCTGCATCGCCCTCCGACCTGAGAAGGCTGAGGAGATGCGGAAGAACTTGGTCAACGATCCTCTTGCCAATGAGTTTCTGAAGAGCATCGAACGCCTCTGCCGCGGCCTCTCTTACATCTCTGTCTGCGTCTACCAGCGCTGTTCGTACCACGGATACCAGAGTGGTTTCATAGTCCTCCAGTGACTCACGAGACGTAGAATTGACTACTTCCTTGAGGGCAATACAGATACCTTGCTTGGCATCTGTATCCGTAGCGGAGCGAAGGCCTTCCTCGAGTGTTGGTAGTAAGGTCGATAGCACACCCTCGCCAGCTTTCCGGATAAGTTCCCCAAGCGCCTGCCCGGCGATAACCTTTTGTTCTGCGCTCGAGCTCGCAAGTCGTCGAATGATGAGCTGGGTAAGAGTCGGTACCAACTCCTTGAGTGTTCTGGGGCTTGCCACAAGTGCTTTCCAAACGGCAACGGCCGCAAGTCTAACTTGGCCAGATGTATCGCATCTGCATATGTAGAGTGCCGAAAGAACTTTGTCACGTTTCTCCTTACCGAGAACCTCAAGAAGAGAGTTTCCGATTTCTCCGGTGGCCTCTAGATCATCTTGCTCGGCCTTACCGCTGATACCAGTAAGATTGAAGAGAAGATCACCAACCAATTCAACTGAAGATAAACGAATTCTGTGGTTGTTATCTGCAAGTCCTCGCTCGAGCTCTGGTAACAGTAAGTCGATGGCTCTGGTTGCGAAATTCTTGACCAACAAACGACCAGCCCGCAGGGAGGTCTCTCTGATAGATTCAATATCGTCCGCCAGACCAGAAAGAATTGGGGGAATAATCTTGCTGAGATAGGCGCTGAAGGAGTTTCCAAAACAGGCTGGCAAGAAGATGAATAGTGACATGAAGCCCTCGCGAACAGACGGCTTCGAGCTGTTGGCATTTTGGAGAATCGTTGGGAGGGTCTCCTCCAAGCGCTGGGTGCCAAGCCCAGAGAGAACTTCCGACAGTGCTTGTGCAGAACCCAATCTATCTCCAGCACCAGTGTCGGACTTAAGAGTAGCCATAAGACCTGGAATGATATCCGGTAGAGCATCCTCGCCAAGCTTCTCGACAAGTGATCCGAGTGCTTTCGAAGCAGTCGCTCTTGTAGCAGGCACTGGATCAACAATTGCTTGCTTCAGGCCAGATACTAAAATGGGGATATGAACCATAACATCCTTCCTCTCCGTAAGATGCGCCAAAGAACCGATGATCTGGGAGGCCTTTCGTTTTGTGGCAGATCGGTCTCCAAGGCCTCGTTCCAAAATGCGGACAATCTGCGTCATAAGTCGGTCACTCGATCAAAATGGTTTGAGTCAGGAACTTACCAATGCGAGTGATGGAGCATCTAGATAGTGCACGAACGACACTTTCATAAGAACATCTAGGGCATCGTCCGTATACTTTGTAGGATCGCTGAGTGCCTTCAACAGAACGTCCACTACGTCCTTAACTTCGGGGTTACTGATAACTTCACCAAACTTCTTCAAACTTCTGTTTGCGGCTGCTCGGACTTCTTTATGCGAGTCATTCAGGACAGTAGTTAATGGTGGGATAATCTCGGGAAGGCTAATAGCCAACTGATGAGGTGCCAGGTAGGCCATTGCCCCAAGGGTTTCGCAAGCACCCTTCTTACTTCTCCATGCCGGTTCATCAAGACCTTCTAATAGATCCGGGAGAATGACTTTGACACCATACGAACTCAAGCTCGAGAAACAGACCTTGGCAGCATCCGAGCAAGCCTCTCGAACATCGATGACACTATCGCCAAAGCTTTGGAGTAAGAGTGGCAGTATCTGGATCACATATGGCTCGAACAACCTCCCAAGGATCAACGAAAGGAGTTCATAAGCGAAAAGGGCACCTTGACGTGCATTGGGCTCCTTCTTGTTCTCCACAGCTCCTCGAAGTGTTGACATGACCCTGTAATCCTTCAGCGCGGATATACCCCGTCCTTTGATCACGCCAGCAAGGCCATATGCAGCCCCCCTGCGTGCAGCGTAAGCTTTAGCTGTAAATAACTGGTCCAGTAGTTTCTTGATGTAATCTGGGGCCTTATCCCTCGAAGCTTTGATTAGTGGGGGCAGGCATTCCGCAACTGCATACTGTACTGTTTCACTCGGGGTGCTTAGTGTAGCCAATAATCGATCGACAACACCGGGTATCCGCTTGTCTCCACTTCCTAAATGTCTCCCAAGAGCACCATAGAGGATGATAACTGCTTCGTTGATCCTATCCCGAAGTTCTGATCCATCATCAGGTCCTTCTAGGCTCTGCTCGAAAACTTCCATAAGTTCTTCTACGTGGGTGGCGCCTTGGGCCGCAATAATTGCGGTAGCAGCTTCAATCATTTCTTCGCGGACGGTGTGGTTTCGATCACCAAGTGGCCCCCCTTCAATTAGGAACGCGCAGAATCCCACAAGCCTGGCTGAGACGAAGATTGGCGCTAGCTCCTTGAAAGCAAGTGCAATGCCACTTCTAAATTCCCAGGGATCGCGGTTATCGACTTTCTTAAGCATACCAAATTCGTCGTATGCAGGAAGAATGGGTTTGGCCTTCTCGCGGTAGAAGTCCTGTAGGGTATCAAGTGTATTCGAGAAAACATCAGGGAATTGTCTAACAGCCTCCGCTAAACTTCTCGCTGCCGCTGCTCTCAGTGATTTATCCATGTATTCCAAAAATGGAATTATTTTTCGGGCAGAATCCTGGTGAACTTCTAGGGCGTTCTCCTCCCATATTGATTTCGCTAGTTCTGCGTTCTCGTCGAGCTCATCATGGCAGGCCAACCAAAGCTCCTCAGCAAAGTCAAAATCTGTGAGATCAATTTCTGCATCGATAGCCTGTAAAGTTGCGGTCCGAACATTGACTTCTGGTGAAATGACGCCGCCTACCAGGATTTTGATTTCATCCAATGATATTGAGCTGGCAATACATCTGCACAGATCAAGAAGGCAGTCCTTGATTAGTTTATAGTGTGCAGTATATCGCTGCATTGAGTTGATTAAAAGTTTCAATATGTGCCCACGAGGAACGTTGGGGTCGATACCTATCACGGATTAGCTATAGTGACCTAAAGAAGGTGATGTGACCACATACATGATTCTGTATGGAACGATAGGAACTCTATTGCGAGTACAATCTGTTCGTCAGCCTCTTCAGACGCTTCCGCTGCGCCTATACCTCCTTTCTCTAAAACTAAACTAACGAAGGACAGCAAATAAACGAGCGAGACGGTATCAAAGGGGCGCTGCTCTCCGGTGAAGCGAAGCCGATATAGTAGACGTGTTGCCAGAGCTAGGGATGGAGTCAGCAGGTGCACTTCCTCAGAAGTGGTTAGTATACGGCGTTACCTCCGAGTGGTTCCTCTTGTACTTCGGGAGATAGTTCTCCAACCTCCAATGCTCTGAGACTCGCGATACCAATAAATGCCCTCAGAACCCCGAGCCTAGTTGATACATGTTCCGCGCAGGCCTGTAATCTGTAAGTTTCATCGTTTGGTGTGGGGGCAGGAGTTTGGGTTTGGGTGCGAACAAACCAGATAAGCTTTGACCCCACTATCACCAATAACCACCCCCGCGCCAGCCTCCATCACCTTGAGTAGTGCTCTCACTGCCGCACCCATCCACATCTCTACAGAAGTGGGCGGCCCCTCGGCGAGGCATTGGATGACGCCGATACCTCGGTTCAACTTTAGATTGACCTCTTCTACATTCTTCCGAATCACTGCCTCTTTGGCGACTTGCTCTTCCACCCTTGCTTTCTCATTGGTAGTAAGCTTACGCTCGGCACCTTTCTTCTGTGCAAGTTGGGCCCGAAGTTCGGCTTCCCACTTCAGAGTATCTGCATCTTTTGACTTTTCTTGCCGGACACTAGCGCTGGATTTAGAGAGAACATTAACATAGGCTATTCCTGGAGGAGCCTTCCAGACTGCTACTTCTTGAGGGCCGATTCCTCTTAGCAATGCTGGGTTAAGATCGCCTGTGAATAGTTGGACAACCAAGGGGGTAATAGCAACGGGCGCCACAAAGGCCAATGTTGCTGATGCCTTCAGGGCAGCTCCCCGAATACAGGAGGATCTCCCACTTAAGCCCGTGTACATTCTAATCTCGCCGACCAGCCTCGCGGCCTTCTCACTAGCCAACTCTCCCGGGTCAATTCCGGTCTTTTGACAAAGACGGATCCAATCAACGCCTGGCATAAGCTCATGATGGGTAACGACCGCAAGATTGACAAGCTGATTCTTAACCATCTCCTCGAGTATGGTTCCAGTTCCAAGCCCGCCTGCCGTGTTGGCCGAGAGACAGATTGCATGGATAGCAAGGCCTATGTAAGTTCCCCCAGTCTTAGCAGCGGAAGGGGCATTGTCTTTCTCGTGATTCTCGATCTTTCTTAGCCACTGCCATACCCCGTTTAATACAACCTTGCCGATAGCCTCTGGGCGGTGGAGGTAAGCGGAGGAAAGAGCAGATACGGCTTGATTTCGGATCTCGAGCGGAGAATTGTGGGCACAGAGAAGGTACAAGAAGGCTAGAGCCCATGCGTCCGCGTGATTAGCTTCGTATCTTACATGATCTGCTGTAGCTGCCAATGCTCTTATCGCCCACTTCTGGTCATCGACTTGTGTAAGCTTAGAGTAGACTTTGTGATTTAAGAGAAATGATAGCTTTGGTGCGGTTGCGAGACATTGTTTGACTATGTCTGCCTTTTTGACTATCAAGGTTATCTTCTCATTATCCCATTTTGCCATCTTATCCAATGCAAGCGCCGTGAAAACATAACCAGCCGTAACAAGACCAGTCTGGGCTGCGGGGAGTGGGTTTGTTACCACCTCCGCCCAGGAGTCAACCATTTTTTGCATAATCTTCTCACAAAATTTTATAGTGACGGTGTTTGGTGTCTCTCCCAGATCCCAGATCAAATCTCCAATTTTCAAGATCCATGTTCGCCTAAAGTTTTGTCGTTTATCCGTCAACCCTTTGTTGATAGTATCGACCATACCTTTCACTGGATCGATCTCTTTCTTGAGTTCTCTGGCTAATGAATTAAAGAAAGCAGAGGATAGCTTTAGAAGAACTGCCTCGTTTTGTTCCTTGATGGCAATCTCAGCGAGGTTGACAGAAAAATTTCCGCCAACGTGGTCAGACCAAGATAATGTCTCTATCATAGTAGCATATAAAACACGTTGATCTGCAGCTGTGACTTTTCCCGCCTTTACCGGGTTCACCAATTCGTCTATGATTTTGCCAATGGCTTGTTCATCACCCTCAGGAGATTTATCCATGCCTGTTGTGAATGCGAGGACAGCACCATTACGAATGTTGACATTGCTAGATTTGATCGAAGACAGTAGGGGTTTTAATAACTTGTCGGCTATTGCCTTGGATATATCGATCGTCGGTGATAGCGACTTGAAAAGTGAGGTAATCAGGCCACTCAACACAACCTCAGGAGACCGCAAAAGAGCCTTATCCAGCGCAGGCACTAACTCGGCCTCGAACTCCTCCAGAGTGGTGAATTCTTGGAAAAAGTCATGAAGTGACCCAGATATATACTGGGGGATAGGAGTCCTCGACATGATAAGTTCTCTAGCATAGAATTCGTAGATCCCCTTCTTCAAGCCCCCTAATACCTCCCTCAGCTTTGGCACTCTAGCGCACACCCCACTGATAACACCTAGTAAAAGCGCATTCTTTTGTGTCGATGTAGAACCCTTTGCTGTGAGACCTTCAACCACCGTCTTGATAATAGCCTCGTACTCATTTTTCGTCGAGAAAGCTGCTCGCAGACCACGTCTAACGACTGTGAGCGCAGACTTCTTAAGACTGCCCTTTGCATGTGGTGATCCCATGCACAACTCTAGTAACGATACCTGCGCAGCCAATAGGTCGTTGATGTGAGCGTTGAAGAGCTCCAGCGACTTCGATATCTGGGATATGATAACGGAGGCCCACTCAAGTAAGACGAAAGTGCTGGAAGGAGCAATTCCACCCTTCTGTGATTCGTTCTTGGTGGCAGCGACGAGATACCTGATGTATGCACTAGAAAGCGTCTCGGACTCGAACATCTGGAGAAAGCACTTTCGAACAGCATCCCGGGAGTTTCGATCGTAGTAGTATGGGTGCGTTTTGAAAAGTAACTGAATGACAAGCGGAAACTCCTCCTGTGGAAGTTCTGTTTAGAATCATGTCAATTTATCTATTTTCCAAGCATGGAACCTCCAGGGGTAAATTTGAATCTTACCACCCCGCTGTATTCGCTCGGTGAGAGAATACAATTCGTGGACTCGCCGCTTAGTAGAACTGCTCATTACGGACAAAACCATTGAATTCCCTTCATGGGCTGAGCCGTCATTGGCGTCGGACTCGGCCATGACGAGGAAGGTTGATGGATTGTCGTCTAGGTGCGACGGTTATTGACCCGATTTGCCTTGCGAATGAATTATATGATGGAAAGGAAACCACTGGGTGGGCGTGGTGTGTAGTGGGGCAGGCCCCCTGGGCGGAATGTGGGGTTTATTTCACACAAGGCGAAGAAACAAATTGTTTACCTACAGTTTTTTGTGGGTCCTGCAACACTTACTTGGCAGATTGCGGTCCAACATCTTACAAGGGGGCTCCTGCGGTGCTTGAAGTATACAGGGAATAATTATCATAGCAGCACAACTATGCAATGTAATGCAGAGCTCTGAATGTGAGGGTGCAGGTATCGATACCGGTGCGGCCAAAACTCTGGGGGCATCAAGGCTTGCTGTATCGAACTCACTAAGATTCCGGGTAACTTTTGCGAGTCTCGCGAGCTCCGATTGCTTGGCTGGTATCATACGAGTAGTTCAGCGATTGACCGGTGGGAATGAGTTGAAACAGGCCACACGGAGGCCACAACACTATTGATTATTGTCTCCACCCTCCGAGCTCTGAAATTATTAACGCCAACTGTTTGCACAGCTCTTGGTATGAGCTAATTCCTAACATTATCCACGTTACCTGAGTCAATTTGAAAAATCACCCCCAGGCATCGCCAATTTGTGACTGACCTTTGCTCTGTGCACAGATTGAGCTTATCGGATTGAATCTAATCTAATCTTTTATCAGATAAGATGTTAGAGAATCTGGGGGCCCTAACCCGAAGAGTCGGCAGCCTGATTCATGGTGAGGTCACTGGGAAACGCGTTGCCCAGCTTCTACCCTCCAACCGCTTTGTCGCGTCTCCCCAGCTCCGCACCTTCAACCACCAAACCGCTCTCAACAAACGTTCCAAAGAAGAGCTCTACGAAGATCCCTGCGAAGCCTACGAAATCGATCAAAATTACGATATGCCTCCTAAAAGTAAGAAGCGTCAGGCAGAGAAGTACAAAAGTGACGACGGATTCGTCGAGGATGCTGCACCGTCGAGCAAACGTTCCAAAGTAGAGATTGGGCAGAAAGCTGTTGATAATGAGGGAAACCCCTATTGGGAGGCGAGTTTTTTCTTTAGGCCTTGATGGGCTTGTTCCATACTTACTGGCCTTAGATCGGAGGCCGCCTCCGCCGTGTTGGTGTGAGCAAATTCAATGGCAGGAACTTGATAAACATCCGCGAGCATTTCGAAAAGGATGGGAAGGTTCTTCCAGGGAAAAAGGTAATATTTACTATGTTTTCGCTTTCATTTTTGATATCGATTTAATGTTGACATTATATGATCAGGGTATCTCTCTTACCATAGAACAATTTAACACTTTGTTATCTGTCCTTCCACAGATTGAACAGCATCTTGCGGATGCGGGAGTTACCCTCGAGAGACCAACATTTGGTGGGTCGGCTGCTGTTGAACACGAGGATGAGGGCGGGGCCAAGGAGGATGAGGGCGAGGCCAAGGAGGACGAGGGAGAGGGAGAGGAGGAAGGGGAGGAGGAAGAGGAGGAAGAGAAGCCGAAACCAAAGGCAAATTCTAAAAGAGGCAGGAAGTAAACATGGCCCACGACGGAGCATGGTTTACCCTAGAAAAATATCAAAGGTTTTTGTGCTTGCGGAACCATCCTGTAGGGCCGATTGGAAACCCAACACTCGTATGTAAATTCACTGCTTTATCCTATCACATTGATAGCTTTCAATGCTGCGGGTGCTTCCGCTTCATGGTTATTATTCCCCCCTTTCCCTGCCTGTCTAGGCCATGTCCCATCTTCTCAGTGCCTTATCTCCCGAACCCCTATTACCGCGTAGTTCGATTGTGCCACAAATACAAGTACAGTACACAATAGCCAGCTCCACCAGACACTAGGGTTGTGGGGCTTGGCTTATCTAAGCCCCCAACAGCGTCCCCGGCTCGAGAAAAGACGCTTACGGAGACCCAAAATTAATGATAGTCTGTCTATTCCTAAGTCCACGGGCCCCTAATGACAACGATTCCATGCACACCCCAATCCAAAATCTATACCGTATGGGACGCTCAATGCTATACCGGAATCATCAATAAGCCTTCCGCACTGCAGTCTTCTCTCTCTAGATCTAACTACTATTTGCGTAAACTTCTTTCCTTCAGACTCATCATAAGTGAGGTATGATTTGTGGGAGGTTGAGAATCGCGCTAGGAGCTTGGCTTACGGTAGGTAAGAAAGTGCTGCAGACAAGCATTGCTGCCATCCACTGACAAGCGGTATAGCCGAAAACCTACCGGTATCAGCCTCCTGCTTGCATCACTCCCACTAGGCTTGAACACTGACTGCTGACGAGAAAAACATGCGGCACGGCACAAGTAGCAGGCAAGGCTGTACCTTCACTCCCCGATATTGGATTTATGGCAATGGGGGGCTGCTTAGGCATTATACTTGGGTGTTTATGTAAAAATTAGAGAACTATTTCTACTAGTCCCATATGAATCGCCTTGGAGATAAGGGTTATGCTTTCTGATTTTTACGTACTGTACTCGAGGACGCATCCCGGCGTGATTAGTGGGAGGAGCAAGAGCTCCCCTTGGGCCTCATATGTGTTACTCAGTTGGGTGGGTTCAGGATGTGTTGTAAAAGATTGAATGATTGAGTTGTATATCGGAGACTTCAAGAGAGCCAGAGAGACCCACTATTTATACAGTGAAACAGAAACATACGATGGTAGTGGAAAAGGTATTAAAGGAAACAATGCGGAAGGCAGGAGAAAATGAGCGGGAACAGAACAGAATTTCATATTTGCTCAATTGATCGAGCAATAATATAGGAGAAATGGTAAGTGGGGTGAATTGAACAACCTTAATTCGAGACTAAAGAATACAGACCAAATTCAAAGACGTAGAAAGTGCATATCAGAAAGTACGATCGTACTGTTTCAACGGTATGTCAATTTATAAAGTATCTGGATGCCCTGACGCTAAGATGTCCAACTCGAGTCTGCCGCTCGTTTCTTCTATGGCTTGCTTGGTCTGCTGGGGTTGGCGCTGGGATATTATAGGGCATTCAACGCTCTTCACCGGAGACCGGACTTGCCAGTAAGTGCATATCATGTTCGTGATTTCCCGGTGTGGTGTGGCCAAGCCACGATTGACTTTCGGGTGATGTGGGATGCGGAGAGCCTGAGGATTTCTTTCATGAATGATTGTGAGATTTAAGGAGGTTATGTTCTGCGGCATCTTCTCTGTAAGCTTGTTACCGTGGGGGATTTTTTTTTCTCGGGGGGGATTTTTTTCTCGGTGGCTGGATGGGTCTTGTTACCTAGCATTTACTCGTAGAATGCTTCCTTAAATGGCTGAGGCTCTCTAGTCTAGTTTGCAATCCAGATCATAATACTAGCCTATTACAGAAATCAGGATGGAAAAGGCTCCGGTGCTTAGTATGGTTTTTCGTGCTCTGGACGCTGCAAACTCTATTGTACGAGTATTACTCATCATGACTGTGATGGGAACGACCTAAGTCAAAGCGCGGCTGCTGCATAAAATGTGGTCACGGTTACTTGAATGGACTAGTATTAATATTCTATCATGGGTCGCAAACTGAACTAGAGGGTCTCAGCAATTTAAGGTCTGCAACTGCCGTGATGCCTCGAATACGGTGCTCGAGTAATCGGAAAATATGCAAGGAAGTTGGAGCTACCTCTCCTCACAAGGTTAGCTGTTTCTTTTCTTTTCTGTTTGTCTCGGGGGGTTTTCTAAGTTTTCCACTTTTCCAGAGGAGGAGGTTTTGGATCACTTAGCACATGGTTCGTCTATTCGAGTTTCTTACGGAATGATGGTGCTTCCATACCAACAGGGCGAAGAGACAGAAGATCTTATCCCTCCGCCAGGAGGGGATCATCATCACCAAGTGATGCAGTGTGCATACCGGTATCTCCCTCTCTCTTGCGTGCGCATATGCTAAACCGGGAGGCAAAAACTATTTATGGCCAACTTATACTTTCCCGGACCAAGCATGTTGGGGGCATAGCCGTGGCGTAACATAGCCTAGCGGCTAAGACGACGCCCGCGTGTGTCGGCCTATCATACTTCTTCGAGAATCGCATTTGGCGGAAGTGTGGTACAAAGCTTAACTGAACAACTGCACCCGCTTGGTGAGACATCGTGACACTAGGGGAAGATTGAGAAGGGTCTTCTGTGCAACAATAACGGAGATCGGGTACCAAAAAGTTATCAACTCAACTCATGGCTTATGCATTCACGGGAAGCGGGCGAGTTTATTTCTTTTTCACGGAGCAAAGCCTCTCAAACGCTTTGGGCTCACCAATGTTCTTTTTAAAAGTCCCCTATCCTCCCGTGCTCGTACAGTTACCCCTGGGACCTGGGGTTAATTGTTGGTGACATTTTTTCACCTGCTCTGCCTGACAGTTGTGGAGTCCACCAGAGCAAGCACTGCACTGCACAGCACTCCACAGGAGGGCAAAAAAAAAGAGGGATCCGTAACCCTCACACCGGTGGCACCCACTGGTGCCGTGTTTTCCAGCCCAGTAGCAGGTATACTCATTCATTCTAAACGAAACGTTACCGGGTTTGCGCGTGGTGTGTGTGTGCGCACGTATTATATGCGCATGGTGGGGGCGAACACGGTAAGACTGTGGTACGGAAATTTCATTATATCTTATCCAGAGCCCGCACTTTCGCGCGCTGGGTGAGAGGAGAGGAGAGAGAAGGGGAAAAACAAAGTCCAGCTGCTGCCGAACGAGTGAGAAGAGAGGAAAGGAAGGATACTTGAGCACGGCGCTCACATAGTTGCATACGAAAGTCGTCTTTCGATACGACAGGTTATATGTTGGGGAGGAAACTGAGGAACGAAACAGATTCACATCCACGATGACGAGGTGGAGCAAGAGCTGCAGAAGCATGCTCCCGCACTTCTTGCTCTTACTGGGGAGTACACTACCGCTTTCCTCTTCCAGTCCTACTGCTGCAGTAGGAGCACATCTCCGACCCAGAGAACCAATCCCGCAAGAATGGGTCCCTCCACAGACGGTGACCGTCACTGAAACGGCCCACTATACATTGACGATCATGACAACTCTGACCATCGACCCGGGAATATCGACCTCCATGGTCATCAGTGAGACCACCTCCACTACCAGATCCACAACAACCCAGATTTCCACCTTGACATCCACTACTGCAAAAACCATTAAACCGAAGCACACCGCAGCCCCCCAAATCCGCCGCCAGGCCCCGCAGCAGCCCAGCACCGTGACTGTAACAACCACAATATGGGGCCCGGACGTGACAATAACCTCTACTATCAGCATCACCGCCCCAGCCACATATGTTACTACAATGACTAGTATGTCAACGAGCATGACCACGGATATTGTGACTGAAAGTACGATAACGACAAGTATTGCTACTGCCACAGCTACGGCAGGTGTCGTGAGTGCGGCTGGGCGAGATGCACGGCCCGGAAGCAAGAATAAGAAGCCAGTGGCGATTATCGTTGGGGCTACGTTTGCGACGTTTATAGTTGTTATCGCGCTGCTGGTGCTTTTGTATCTGAAGTTGGCCAAGGGGAAGGAAGCTAGTAGGGGTATCGCTATCGGGGAAACGGCAGCAGCGGGAGCAGCCGGTGCTAAGAAGAGACATGCAATGAGTGGTATTATAATTCCCCCTCCTCCACCTCTATTCATCCCATTATCATCACACCCAACAATACAACCACAAAATACTAAACCCCAAACCCCACTAGCAATAAAATCCCTCCTCCGCCCTGGCAAACAACCCTACAACCCAGTCCCAGCCAGCGACACAAACCTCCTCAACCCGCCCTACAACCCGGCAAACACATCCTTCTCCCACCGCTCATTCCCTCCTCCTCCCCCCGAAC
>QOVD01003237.1:0-47863 GCA_003521225.1 Tuber microsphaerosporum | reverse complement strand
AATGAAGAACTGATTAGCAGTATTTGCTGCTATCCTCATACTTGTCTTTAGCCTCATGATGTGCACGCTATTCCAAATAGAACTATGCTCAATGCAGGCTTGAACTGTTGCTTGTCTTGAGCCACGTCTTACGACGGGCAAGATTTGTGCAAAGTCGCCACCCAAAACAGTTGGAATCCCACCAAACAGTCTGCTGTCACTCCCTCCGCAAATATCATTCAAGGTCCAGTTGACTGCCTCAAAACAGGACTTATGTTGCATTGGTACCTCATCCCAAATGATCAGATGAGTTTTTCTGATCAATGTAGCCCGAGCAGACTTTCTGGAAATATTGCATCCCAGATTCCCAGCATTGGATAGAGGAATTTTAAATCTTGAATGTGCAGTACGTCCACCTGGTACCAATTGTGTTGCAATACCAGATGAAGCAACACAGAGTACAATTTTTCCTTTGGCCCTGAGGTAGCTGCATAAGCAGTTGTACAGAAATGTTTGACCTGTACCTGCAGGACCTTGTAGAAGGAATCCTGAATGAGGATTGCTGTTGGGATTCTGCTCATGTTGATGTACAGCAGCTATAATTACCTGAAAGCAATCAGATTGCTCTGGGTTCAGCTGTGCTTTCATCCTGTCATAAGCTTCTTGTTCCTGTACACAGTTATAGTTCAACTCTTCCCCCAGTACTGCACTCTGAATATCCCTATTTTGAATTGTCCAATTAAGGACTGGTTCTGGCAAACCATATTCAAGTAAGGTTTTGCCAAATTCTTTCAAGTACTCTTGAATCAGGTAAAGACCATAGTCAAGGTCAATCTGATCTTCAATTTCCTCAGCACCTGGGGGTACAGGTACTCTTCCTGTAGTTAATATATGAGGAACATCATCACAGATGCTTCGTCCAAACATTTCCCATATAGTTAGTGGATTGGTGATAGTTGTATGCTGTAGAGCCAAAGCAAATAGATGTCGCAGAGCCCTACCAGTCATAAACTGTGCACCTTCCCTGAATTGAGCTACCCACTCTCCATCGTCTTCCAACAAACCAAGGGCAATGCATGCAGCCATAAATGTAGAGTACACCACACCATCAACTGTGCGTAGATTTGCAAAGCTGGTAGCTCCGCGCACAACAGTTAATAGAAGGCGGAGATAATATCTCTCACCCATAAAGGGACTGGCATAATACATGCGTCCTACTGCAGTACCCCTTTGCCGTCTTTTCCATCCTATCTTGCGTTCATAGACGAAATGCTCTGGAAATTCATGGTACAAGAACCCTCTACCATCTTCATTTAGCTTATTGTAAGCAAAGAATGCCATGAGTGTGGTCATGGACCCCTCAAGATGTTCACGAATTAGATTAAGATCCTCGTGTTCTGAGAAGTAAACTGGCTGTTGTCCTGGCAGATGAAGGGCAAGATGAGTTACAGGTAGCTGTTCCTCATGCATGCCGAATTCAAACAAGCGCCAAACTGCTTCAGTTGGACCTATGTAACGTCCATGCAGATAGCGCTTGATCTCATCATACTCATACTCCACACTTACTGTTGATCTATCCCCACCTTTGTAAATGTATTTGTGAATATACTTCACAGCTTGCACTGAACCGCAAACTTCAACATTAATGTGGGCATTGTAGCGGAGAGACAAGTAGGGGCAGTATGGTACAACTATACGATTGTCAATTACCGCAGTAACTGTACCTGCTGTTCCACGAACAGGAATGGTAAAGGACTTTCCTGTATTCCGTCTCCGGTATAAAGGGTATCCATTTTCTGGAACCACAGTCTCTTCCTGGAAATCATGTGTATACCCCTTATGACAGATAGTCACCACTGCTGGGTTTAGATCCTTCATGCATAGAGCATGACCATTTCCCTCAGCACATTGAGTGTGTACCATTGTGTTCTGAATGATACTACTCAACTGTTGACCTATGACGTCGTCTTCGGTTGGCAGTTCTGCAGATATAAATCTATCAATATAGGCAGGAGTGAGGAACTGGGCATCTGTTTTCAAAAACAGGAGTAGATGCAAATGTGGAAGTCCATGCTTCTGGTACTCTATAGTGTAGACCCAGCCTAGCCATGGTCCAAACACTTGTTTTTGCCTGATCTGATCCAGCAAATCCCGCAACTTGAGATGGAAGACTCTAGCCACAAGATCTGGACAGTCAGCAGCTGTCTGCCCCGGAAAGAGCGCCTCTTTGATCTCCGTCCATTTTGGATTAGCCGTAAATGTAATAAACAGAGACAGCTTTCCAAAGTGACGTACCAGAGCCATACTGTCCTGGTATAATTGTTGCATGAATCTATCTCCACCAACATAGCTTGATGGCAAGACGATTCTTCTGCCAATTTCTCCCAGATTGACATTACCTTGATGCAACACGTCAGCAAGGCCATTGTACAAATCAGTCCTGATACGGGCCTGATTCGACCGAAGCCAGCTCATTTTGTTCTGGTCACAAACTGCCCAGGCATCAACCACAAATTGCTGGAATACCCTCTGAGAACACATGATGGTTGCAGGCTCATCTGTCCTAGTATGCAGGCGAAACCTGAAGAATGCCCTTTGAGGCAACCTGAGAATTTGGCAATTGCCGTTCTCATTCCTCAGAGTCCTTGCCCAGTGCCAACCATGCTCCCCATATGGGAACATTAGTACATAGTGCAGTGGCAAGTATGAAGCATGATTAGCATTGATAATGGAAAATCCATTACGTGGGATCTCACCATTCAATCTCTCAGCCAGCACTATGTCACGAAATCCTCCCCTTCCATAATCCTCTGGAAGGATCATTGAGATCTCATCAGCAGTGGGAAGGTTTTCACGCCTCAAATCTGCCCCAGTCTCCACGATCAAACTCAAGTGAGGATTGAGAATGATACGCAGGTTAGGCTCCTGCTCTGCAAGCTGTGCAAACCTTTCCCTGGCTGTAAAATACAGCCGGATGAAGGGTGACACCAGTTGTAGCATCTCAGTAAGAGATGCAATCAATGTAGCATCCAGTTCAGGTGCCCTTTCAGATCTTACCTGAGCAGCCTGAGCCAGATCATCGAGATACATCTGTGAGTACAGAGCATCCCGGCCCCCAGGCTGAACCAGGGGGCCCTGCTGGTGATACACAGCACCATGAATCTGCAAGAGCTGAAAGCCCTCCCCAATGATACCAGTACGGTCATCAGCATTATAGCGAATGGATGTAAAGGCAAACAGAGTATTCCAGTGACGGATATTCTGTTGGAACAGCCTTGACTGACTATCTTGCCCAGTCATCAAGTTGTTCAGAGGTTCGGGCAGAGCCCTCATCCTCTCCACCATCGCATCACCGTGCTTGCAACAGGCCTCGAAAGTACCTGCCCTAGCACGGGGAGTACTTTGCAGCTTTTCTGCCTTCCAGTGCAGAGCATGGCAAGGACTGCAAACTTGGTCCATTGGACCAAGTCTATGCGCCGTCCATTGAGAACGGCGCTCTATGAAGGCTGTGTACACGGGACTTGGATTCCGTGCCACCACAGCCTGTTCTCAATTGGATGCAGCTATACTATTACCTGCTCCTGGGGCTGCCCGAACCCGATACCTGGCATCCCGCTGCCTTGTCTAGATACATATATATCAGTTAGCTTTGTATCCATAAACAAATCGAATACACAAATGGTGAATAGGATATCTTACACAGCATTCTCTACAAGTTTTCCGACGATTTCCTCCAGCATCAAGATCAAACTCTTGCAACTCTCTCTGTCGCCGACATCCACTACACCTACTCCTCTCCATATTTTTCTATACACGCATACAAAGAATTATTAGCATCAATTAAAACCATGTGAAAGCAGTTGAGAATGAAGAATACCTGGCAGGAAATATGAAAAGAATAATAAAGAGATGCTGAGGGTAGAGTGTAGCGGTGCTCGCAGGTTCGGAACCGAGTACAAAGAAACTAAATCTTGTATTAGCCAACCTTTATCTAAATAAAAATAACAGAATAAAGGATAGGAGAGGGAGAAAATTATTATGGGAAAGGAGGTGGTATAAGGGGAGAGAAGAAATAGGTAGAGGGGAGATTGCAAGGGGGCAAAAGAGATGTGGGTATGTGTGAGAGCTTTATGGAAGATAGAAGGAGAAGTATGAAGAATGATGAAAGATGGGATGAGTTGTGATAGAAAAAAGAACAGGGAAGCGGTTGTAGAAAGGAGAAAAGTGAAAGAGACACTCTCAACAGGAGGAATAAATAGAGAATAGGGAGATGCCGAGCCAGGAGATGATAGCAAGTTTGTGATTGTGCTTGTTCAATGTGACTACTGTGTATGACTACTATATGTGAGGGTTGCTACAGGGTTTGGTCCACGCACACAGATGAGATTAAATGGCTATCAGATGATCAGATCCGGCATTGAGATAAAGTAGTACTGTACATATAGATATAGCTTACCTGGGCGGGGTTCAGGAGAAAGTGACGAGAGTAGCCAGGCACAATACACTCAAGTAATATCAACCAATCCAGCATAAGGCTGGGGGTATCTTAAAGCTCGTGAAAGTATTCTTCGATGTATGCCTGCCATTCGAAGACTAGATAAATGCCAGCGGTTTTTTTCCGCAAAGGAAGGAAACAAAGCATGTCCGTGTTCTTTGATATCTCAGCCGATTTGCGAACACTGTAGTAGGATTTAACCACATCCCTCCCTTGGTCGGAGGGCCAGGTAATTTAGCAGCTACAGAATAAACTTCATAGCCTCGCAGAAAAAGGCCTTCGAATTCACTCAGAGCTAGCCGTAAAAGGTTTTAATAGATTCTGATGGCGTAGCACTCCCCTCCTGCAACCTATGGTGTCCTAAACGCCAAAAACCGGAAAAGAAACTCGGAAACTGGGGATGGCTCCTCAATAAGAGAATATGCGTTGGCGTGAGGCAAACCCCTGGTGAAGCTCGGTTGCGTGATAACGAATAGTGGTCGGGACAAAGGGGGTATGTTCGAGTGGCCCGTGATTGAGAATATAAGGGTGGAGAGACAATGCAGAATGAGGGAAGAGGACCGGGCGGTCGTTCCTGTTGCACTATAGGTAATGGGGAATTCCGGAGAAAAATGGAATCGGTTAGGCTTGAAGATTATTTCCAATCAGTAGTCAGCACAACTCAGTATGCATTGAGGAGGGAGGAGGCAACCTAGAGAGAACAGGCAGCGGGGTGATACCGGGGGGGTGGTGAGAGGAATCAAAAATAACATTCGATGAGAAACTTATGATTGGAGGTGAATGAAGTTCCCACCAAATGTATAACTATCTCGTAAAGAAAGAGCAAAGAAATTCAACAGAGGAATGCCAGAAAAACGAGAGAGAAACATTCGTAGGGCACAGGAGGGAACAGTAGGGGTATCTTACCAAAAGATAAGCCAAAACCCCAAGAACAACCAGCCGAGTTGTGAACATCCTAAGCAACAGAAGCCACACCACTCTCAAGATCTGTATAAGGAGCACAAATGTGTAGTTAGAGAAAAAATGGCCTAGGAAATTAACTCGTTTCAGGCTCACTTGACTTATGAAGAATTCGATACAATTGGTAAAATCAAAGTGGATATGAGCAAGGGAAGAAAAGTATGTAGCGTTAGGCTTAGGGATGCAGGGTAAGCGAAATGGAGCTTTTAGGCTAGAGTTTGATTAAGATGCCTTTTGGCGCCCAGAGGACTGAGCGGCTTGTCTAGCTCTGCGGTGGGATAGGGGTGATGGGTTGTCCCACCTTTGGAGAGTTATGATGTTGAATGTCACAATTGCGTGTAATGGAGGTTGAGCCGAACTTAGCGCAAACGAAATTATTGAATAGAGACCTTTAGCTGCGCTGTGATAAATGCTAAATCGGCTGTTACCACAGGCAATTAGCCGATTCAATGTGGTACTGTAGCCCTGGTAAAGACTTCGGCAACTTCCAATTACGGGATTGTCCCGTTTTTATTGACTAAAATACGGGGGCAAATGCCTGAACATATATAGAGAACATCAGCAACCTCGTCCATGATGAGAAAGAACCTGTTTCCTGTTCTTGATCCATACTGCATCATGAGTACTAGGCAAGTATATGCCTCCAAACATGAAGAGTAGAAATAAGCCTAGCCAATAGGGAATAGACGCCGAATAATCAAGACCCAACCGACAATGTCTCATCACTACATAAGGTATGATATAACCTAAGAGAATGGAGAGAAATAGAAATGAAACGCATGCAACAAAGCCAATGTTTGAGGACAATGGAAGATAACGATAGGAAATTCAACACGGGGAGAGTGAAGGACAGCGAGTGACGCCCGGTGACGGTTTATAATCACCGGGTCTATGAGGAACTGCTGGGCAGAGCAGAATATGATGGGGGACGGTGGGGCCCGACGTACTCCATTCGCAACCTTTGGGCACTTTGGAATGAGGATGGGGCGGGATGGCAACAAGTCCTCTGTCATCATCCGGACTCAGGACCGACTGACTACCCCATTGGGAACACTGCATGTATGGGCCGCGTATGCGCTCCTACCCCAGGCCATTTCTCGTGTTTGCTCTCGTGATAGTTATTCACTCAGCTCTGACTCCTCTCCGCTCTTCCTGCCCAAATCGCTTGGACACCCTCCTCCCACCACGTTATCCGAAGCCTTGCTTCCCCGCCTTTCTAGAATTTCCACTAACTCCGAGATCCCGAACCACTATAGTCAAAGGTACGTACGCTTTTCCGTTTGATTGCTATGAGGGCTTGCTTGTCTAGTCTTCTTGGAGCTTGTCGTGTCCTAGCTTAGCAAGATTTTCTGTTTATTTGGCTAGCCCGAGGTATTATTCTTCAACTTACTAATAGTGCTACAATAACAGAAGAACCCGTTCACGATGGAGTACCATAGAAGCCCACTCATCTGGGCCGCAATAGGTGGATATCTTGATGTCGTCATAACCCTGCTACGCAACCCCGGCGTCCTGGCTGACCGGTGCGACATCCACGGCCGGTCTCCGCTCTAGTTTGCCGCCGAGATCGGCCCCAATTTTCCAAAAGCGAGTGAGTCTATTAGGGTAAACTGCCAGATGGTAGGTTCCACTGTCGGAGGCTTTGGGGATGTTGCCGCTGCCATTGCCCGGGGAGATCGTTACCGCCGATGTGTTCCAGGTCAAGGCAGGTGGTGACCCACTGGGGTAGTGTCGCCTGCCGTTCGGCGTGTAATGTCTCCAGCCCATATTGAGGCAGGCGCCGGTGGGTTGCTAGTAGGCTCGGCTTTGGGTCGCTTGGTGGGAATCTGACCTCCAACAGCCGCGAGGTTGGGTTTCGGTTTGCTAGAGTCTGGTCTCTGAAACTCATGTTACTGCACCTCGATGGAAACTGTGCTAGCTCTATGGGCCTTGACCAAGTCTGGCTACAAGCGCAAGTTCTTGTAGTTTCTTTTTAATCTATTCCTGCAGAAACGTATGTTGTACTAAGGGGAAATTGTTTGCTAACAGATGGGCAAGGGGTACTTGTTTGCTAACAGGTAGGCAGGGTGGAATTGTTTGCTAATAGCGGGGCTAGGTGTGGTCATTATGACTGGAGAATGGATTTAAGGTCTTGGTAGTACCCATTGTGAACGCTTGAGTAGCAGTGGGTATGACTCGGAGATTGGCCTTGTAGTAGACGATAAATGAGAGTTAAGAGTAATGATGCTTGTTTGCTAACAGGCAGGCAAGGCGGAATTGGTTGTGTGAATGCTTGAGTAGCAGTAGTTATGAGATTTACCTTGTGGTAGGCGATAAATGAGAGTTAAGAGTGTCTATTGGGCCCATTGTAGACTAAGGGGGGTAATTTGCCCTCTGCTGAGGGGAATTGTGCTGCGCAGTAGTTGCTACCATATGATATGAGTAAGGCTCCCGTGTTTCATCATGGGAGTTGAATTGCGGCAAGGCCTGAGTGGCTGTAGCTTGCTTGATTTTCTTTTGCGGGGCACAGTAGAACAGCAGCGGTTGCGACTGGTAAGCATGCCTGCCGGGATGTGTTCTCGCGGATGGAAAGCTTGTAGGAGCAGTTATAAGAATATGTGGAATTACTGCGATATATCAGTGTGAGATGAGAAATGCCAGATTCTCGAGTGGTTGTCGCCTATAGCGCCACGAGAAAGGCATCGGGCTGTGAGTGGGAGACGTATCGATGGTCTAGGAGAAAGGCTTCTCCAAACGAACGAGTTTTAGAAAATGGCATACGAGCGAGGACCAGGGTGTTCATCATGTATTGTTCGGTTATGGGGATCCAGGCATGGAAAAAACAGTATCGTCGCTTGTGTGAACTGCGAATTCCATAAGCGAGAGCAATCCGCCTCTAGTGTGTTCGCCGCTCTCTTAATGCAACTTGCCGCCAGGGTAGAACCGATGCTTCCTGAAGTACGGGCGATGCTCGTCAGTTCACTTGCATTACTGCAACGGTGATTTATCTGTATTGACGCTTTTGATGAGTTTTGAGCAAAATAGCCACCTTCGAGATGAAGTGAAGAAATATTTCCTATGGGGTTGAAAAATAACGCTGGTTCAGTGGGGAGATGTATCTCCCAGCCTGTCCTTAGCTAGTAGCACAAATAGAGCGAACCAGATTGCCATTCCTGCATCTTCACAGTTTTCCTGTGGGAGCCTATTCGGATAGCAACTTGTTCGTTGCTTGCTTGGCCTGCGCCCGCACTTGCACTCCTGTGTCTGCGCTCGCGCAAACGGCCCATATCTTCACTATTCGGACAAAATTCTAATGACTGGATATGCGCTTGGGATCGATGCATCTGCCGGAAGAGATATAGTTGTAAAAGAACAGATGTGGAGACAATCCAAGGTACAAAGGCTATCGAATGTGGAAGGAGTTTTCCGATAATAACAGAAACTGCGGGAAGAACATGGAGGATCGGGGGCGGGGGACCAGGCAGGTATGTGTTGTGCTTGCTAGGAGGATAGGAGGATAGCCATCGCTATGATTGTTGTTTATTTTTACTCCGTATAAATAGCCGGAGTGGCAGTGAGGTCCTCTAGTGGGACTTACGGTCTTTGTATGCACTCTTTGTTGGATAGTGGCCTATAGGACATGAGTGATGCGGTTGAGCGTATATGTAGATATGCGGATATGCCTCGTTGCGGGCATGCGGCTAGGAGATTGACGGTATAGGGCATGTGGCTTTGTTGTTTCTGGCAGTTTAGCACCTAGCGGGAGATTGTTGTTTTCACACCCAGTGCCGGTAGGCATAGAGGTCTTCCTTTCATGGTATCTTTCATACTCTATGCCATTAGGCATACCAGAGTTAACGCTTTGTTGAGGTTCCGATTTAGGGATTACAGAGGAATGTAGGATTGTTCTAGATCGGTGGGGATTTGATTTTGTCGGCCACATGTGTTTCTTTGGAGTTCATGGAGTTTCTTAGGGGAAACCTGATTTCCGTTCCTCCATCATCCACATTTCCTCCAAGAGCCTATTGTGATCGCACTTTTGTTCGTTCGTTCTTCTGTGCTTTCATTATGCTCTCACACTCTTGACTCTCGCAGAGTCCTTTGTTCCCTCTTCAAGTTGCTCCTTCCTTTAAGTTAGGCGAGCTGGCCTTCCAACTCGGCAATGCTGGTTGAGGTTGAGTTGGTTTGTCCTGGCTGTGTGCCTTGGGGGAGGTTGTGCCATTTTGGATAGCTCGTGGTAGGAGGAATTCATGTGGTCGGGCTTTGGGACATTAGTTGCCTTGCCAAGTGGTGAATGACATCTGGTTCAAGGGCTGTCTTATATCCATCTCAACAGAAAACTCGTCTTTTCGGGGATACGTACAGTGCATGCGAAAATCTTCTTGCGCTTGCTTTGCGGAGACAATTCTGAGGTAGAGGACACTTCCGTGGGTAGGACCGTGACTGATCTTCGACTTGGTGGGATATCGATATGTATGTGGTGCACTGTGGTCGGTTCAAGGTGGCGTTTTTGGGGCGAAAACGGTTGGTCGCAGAAGGCCCCTACGTGCGGAGCTGATGCGAATGTTGAGGACCGCGATTGCCTCATTACCAGAGGTTTATATCTTCTTCGATGCGTTGGATGGATGCCTGCTGTAGTATCTTCCTGAGCCGGAGGACCTGTATCAAGACAATATTGCAAAAAGTATATCTCTGTAGCCGTTGCGACACCCATTCTCCAACGGCTTCGTATAGACTTCTCCTTCTTGTGCGGAACATTGAAGCCATTTGAGCGATGCCTACGCGGCAATTGTGAACAGGCTAAAGCCTCAGAAGGGAGATGGAACAACACTAGGGCTGAAGGGACTGATGTGGGTGTTGTATTCGAGAAGATCATTAGGGGTTGAGGAGCTCCGTCATGCCGGTCGAGGTGTCTTCATTCATTGTCCAACGGGTGCATTTTTCCCTCCAAGAGCATCTCTTAGGTGATGCGACCCTATTCGATAGTCCCCACGTAGCGATTGCGGAAGTTTGCTAGACATCTCGATTCTGGATCAGCATTTTTCGGAATCGTGGAGGTAGTTGCTGCTGGTCATTGTTGCAATGCAGATGGGTCTGGTGTGGATTGCTTGGTTTGGTTTCTTCGCTCCTGTTGGAAGACTGGTTGCTCTCTCCCATGCCTTGGATTTCAAGAGCATGTTCTGCCTGCTGGCCATAGTGACCAGGGCCTGTCTGCTACGCGTGTTTTGCTGGGTTCTGGCTGGTGAGCACTCGTATGGGGGCCATGTGGTTTGTTTCTGAGATGGGAAACGCGTTGTAATGGTGCAAGTAATAAAAAACGCGAGCAAACAAGAATGGGAGCTGTAGGAAGGATGGTGATCTTCGATGGTGAGAGGAGCAGTAAAGGGGTGTGGTGGAGGAGGTCTGCAGATGGGACGTCCTGGGGTTGTAACCGCCTAATGGCCCAGCAACCGGCTAAACCTTTTTCCGTCAATCTTCAAGACACTACGCTTTCGCGCTAGGCTGAGTTCAGCTCGCTTTGCCCAATTGGCACCGGGTTGTACCAACCCACAATACATCGCTATCGTACGCCTACTCGTGGCCCGCGATGATGTTGACCCCGGCTTGATGGACAATTCTGGTCGGACACCACTCTTCTGGGCCGCGAGGGCAGGTCACTACGACGTTGTTAAACTGCTTTTAAGCAAAGCAGGACTTGATGCGGATCATCCGATGTTTTGGGCTGCAGCGGCGGGGCACGCGGAAATAGTCAAGCTACTGCTAGAACGCGAAGAAGTCGATTCCAATGTTCTAAATAGAGAACGTCAAACCCCGCTTGCTGCTGCTGCCACCAACGGACACGAAGCAGTCGTTCAGTTGTTGCTCGGCAGGAGAGACGTCTTGCCGAATATCCCAGATCGCACTGGAGCAACACCACTCTCCCGCGCTACCCAAGGAGAACATACTGCTACTGTTAAACTTCTCGTCCTCGCAGCAAAAGTATGTCCCTACTGGCAAGACAAGCGTGGCCGAACGCCGCTCGCGTATGCTGCCATGGTTGGCCATAAACGAATAATCAAACTACTGGTGAAACGCGAGGACGGGTATCCAAATCGGTATGACGATGAAGGGATGACCCCCCTCCATTGGGCGGCCAAGTTTGGGCATGCAGAAGCACTCACCATCCTCTTACGGAGGGAAAAGGTTCGGGCGGATTTGCCCTGCAAGAGGGGCCAAACAGCCCTTTTCTACGCAGTGATGTTTTGCCAGACAAAAGCCGTGGGGGTATTACTGAGACGGGAAGACGTTGACCCCAACTTCGAGGATATGGAATACCGAACACCGCTATCATGGGCGGCCGAATGGGGGTCTGTAGAAATTGCCCAGATGCTGATTAACCGTGGTGCTACAAACTTTCACACTCGCGACAAATGGGGCTTATCCCCGGTTGACTATGCTAAGAGGACCGTCGGAATGTCGGAACTCCTGCTACAAGAAAAGGATTCAGTGATTCTTTCGGAGCAAGACTCCGTTTAGCAATCCGAAGATATCGTGGATGCTGGCCAGGATGTTGGACTGATTGAAACCTTACGGGCGGCTTATGTTTTCGCGGGATCAAATTGCATAGGTGTTCCGGTTTGGGTTTGTTTTCAATGAACCAAATTTTGCCCATGTTTTCCTAAAAAAGTTGTTTTTCCTTTGTATAGTTTTTCTTTTCCTCCTTTCGTCCCCGGTGAGTTACTTGGGGGTTTATCGGCTCAATAAAAGGCAAGTGGGAAAAAGGTTATGGTCAGCTAATACTCCTGGTCTGAGCTACACTAAGAGCGTTGTGGAAATTAAATGAGAAATAAAACGTGATGCAATTTTTCAAGCGGGAAAAATAAATTATGACTAATGTGCTGCGTTTGGTTGAGTCCGTAGAAGGATATATGTGAAAGACAGACTTTTAATTGAGTGACTTGCACCTCTGACAACTGGGGGTGATGGAGCTGCAAGATCAGGAATATATCCCGTATCTAACCTATCTAGTGTCTGCTCCTACTTCCGCCCCTGTTATTGGGCTGGTAGAGGTTGCGCGTTGATATGAGGCGTGCAAAATATTCTCCAAGGAGCATGGTGATCTCAGAGAAGGGCTTACAAGTACGGCCGGGCATTCTCAAGGTACCGTCGCCTCTACCACGATCGCCTTGTCATCGAGTTGGGATTCATTCCATTGTTTCATGTCCAGCGCTCTGAGTATCCTTTTAGGATTGGTTTTCGTTCCTAGAAAATTCACCACCGAATTTCACCAGCCTGTAGCATATCGCAAGACTCCATTGATAAAGCTGAAGGGGCTCCATCGCCCATGCTATCGGTACGAGCCCAGCCTCAAGCGCAGGTCCAGTACCGTGTTTATATTACCAATACGCAATTTGCCTCAGGATAGGCATATCCACCTCTCTTTGATTAATGATACGAGGAATGGGGTCGTAACTGGACCTCCCCAATCTCGTTACGGCCTTAGCTTTAGCCTGAGGACAATAAAGGTGCTTACATGATTAGACTACAATGGTGGCTAACGGAGAGGCAGGTTTGATTCACAAACCGTTCCTTCCCTATTACGGCGCCGCCTACTCTCCTTACCTCGATTCACCAAGTCAAATCATTTATGACCACCTTAAAGAGATATGTGGTTTTAGACCTCAAGATCTCGGAATTCTTGTTTTCCGCACCTCCACCCCGCAAGGCCGCCGTGATGGTTATGGTGATGAATTAATCTTAGCCGAATTGGTGAGTGTGATTCCCGAGCAGCTGGTTTACTGGGAAACCGCGAAGGCCTTCCCCTAGGCAACCCACACCCTTGGCTTTGGCACGGGGAGATGTTTCTAGGCTTGGTGTTCTGATCTACCGCAATTAGGATGGCACTCATATATGCATCATCATTACGGGCACTTTCGAAAGCACAAACAATGAGGGTAGATCCAAACCGGAGCTATTCGACCCAGATTCTGATCATGCACTGGCACGCAGTACAATAAGCAGTTAACCGGGTGAGTGAGCATGGCTCTAAACTGGTACGAATAAAGCAGGGAGAGACCTTCGTTGACACCCAATTTTCTCGGTTTCTTGGATGCCGGCCTGCAATGGTTGCTGCGATGACACCTTTTACTTTCAAGTCAGACTTTGTTGCAGCCACTATGAATGCCGGGTACGAGATTGAATTGGCTGGTAAATTATATTATTTCCCCAAGTTTTGTATCTATTGTTCAGATGAAAATCGGCAGGTGGTTGTTGTTACAGCTTCGAGAGTCTTACCGCAGCTCTTCAGAGGATTGAACAGGATACAATCCCTAGCGCCGGCATCAAGGTCAATCTTGTCCATCTGAGCCCTCGAGCTATCGGATGGCAGATCCAGCTTCTCCAACAGGCTCCTTCCCCAAGTGTTCCAAGCGAAGGGTCGACCATCGGCGCTGGCGCGCCATCAATCGAGACTACGAACGAGCATATTGAAGCGATCGGGTTGAAATACATCTCCTTTAAGCCCGGTTCCATTGACGCTCTCCAACAAGTCATTAATACCACTAAAGCCACCCCAGCCTGATAACTTCGACAATGCTATTCTTCACGCGCTAACATAATTTCTCATCAGAGACCCTGCCAACAACGAAGGATTTGCTCGGGTATTCGGCGACTGGAGTCCGGTTCATGTTTCGCGGACCTTTTCTAGTTATACTAGCTGGAACTGCCACTCATTGAATTTTCTAATCTACAGCAGTGAGACCTCTTGTTGATACTTCAGTTGCGGAGAACATTGCCCGGGTAATGTATTTTGAATGTAAATTGGTTAGTATGGTACTACCGAATTACGATATTGAGGCTAACTTGCATCATGCTGGTATGGCTAGTGGTGGAAATATTATCAAAGTTGGGGTCGCCAACAAGGAAATCAAGGAGAAGGTACAGTACTTGTGGGAGAAGCAGAATTCGTGCAACTGGTATTTGCCTATGTATTTACTAGCCAAGGAAGTCGGGAGTAAGGTATTGGTATGGGTCTGTATGGCTCTTGGCCTGTAGCTAGGGTGGTTTAAGCCCGGGCTGATAGATATTTTATGGGCAGTTATGGTAAGTCATTCTCCTGATCATGATCCTTATTATTCTTCTTCACCATGCTTACCCTATTCCAGGTTT
The DNA here is from genome assembly GCA_003521225.1 of Tuber microsphaerosporum. Taxonomy (NCBI): domain Eukaryota; kingdom Fungi; phylum Ascomycota; class Pezizomycetes; order Pezizales; family Tuberaceae; genus Tuber; species Tuber microsphaerosporum. The sequence goes on along the minus strand of QOVD01003237.1, from coordinate 33,303 downwards.
CACAATTACAATCATTGTGCGAGGCGACCCGGAGGAATTCACTCTTAATTTTGGCGGAACGAGTGGAAGGGCCATTAGGGAGAACTAGATACATGTCAATGACCTTTGAGAACGTCGGCGCTGACGGGTAAACCAAATCTGGGAAGATTTTCAAAGATGTCAAAGTGACAACTAACGCCTACGCCTACCGCTCCCCGACCGGTCCTTCGTCTGCAACCCTGTTCACCGAGAAAGCGCTCACTCTTATGGAGAAGGCGCTCTTCGAAGACTTGATCTCGTGGCTCAATTCGGGGAGGTTCGGCGTTCGCTCGACTCTTACGGAGCAAGTGCTCCGCACCCTCATCTCCTGGTAAGGCTATGCCAACTGAGTCTTTGCTCTCTGTTGTATTCTACTACGGGTTGCTATGCCGGTCCCTGTTTAGTGTGATACCGAGAGAAGGAGCAATTGCTCTACAATAGCTGTCAATCCTTGTCGTATTTCCAGGACCTCTAATGAGCAAGCTCCCTAGCACGGTGTCGATAAAATCGTGTACAGAACCAAATTGCTACTCAAAGTTGCTAACCAGAAATATGTGTGGGCTAGTCATATAAGTCTCCTATCGCTCATTTGCTCCCAAATCTACTGACATGCCGCTAGTTATGCTCTTTCACCCGCCTCACCAATATGCTCAACCTCCTCAAGGTCTAGAAAATCGGCACTCAGGGTCTCATGCTGAAGGTGCCCCTGAAGACGTCAAGGAGAGCCTCTTCGAGATTGTCCAGCAACCTGGGAAACAAAGCGTAGCCAAACCGAAGCCAGTCGAACTCCGGCACGGTCTCACCACAATTTTTGTTGCCGGCATTAGCGTCCCCTTCCACTCCACATTCTTCGATTGTAGAGTCAAGCCTTTCAGATCATTCACCTTAAAGAATAGTCAAGTCCTCGGTTAACCACAGCAAGCTTATTGGAAAATATATCTCTAATTTTAGCGCGAAGACTGTTCCACTCACCAAGGAGTATCTTGAGAGCATGTACAAGTTGAGCAATAGCCTGAGTATCGGTCAGAATTCGGCTAATTAGGAGAAGTAAGAGATGCTGTCACCTCGACTGGACCCCGTGCCCAATTTCTATTCCTTTAGAATCCTTCTCGTCCTTCCATGTTTATCTGTTTCGGTTTCTAGGTTTGAGTGATTCACTAGGGTGGGATTACGATTTCGGTTCTGATTTCGTGTAAATTCTCCCGGGGTTGTGAACTGTATATAGTCTTTCGAATTAATGAAATTCTTGAATTGATGTATTGGTATGATATCGATACCTATCTTCGGAGCGCTCGATTCACTCTTACCGACCTAGATATATATCCTACTAGACAAATTGTAGCAAGTCGTGCTCCCAACACTCTCTCAAAATTCGCTTAGATCAGGATACTGAATCGCTCAGACTTTACTGTTCCCGCTGCCAGCTTCGCCTCCATGTCATTCCTCATATCATGAGCCTGGCAAAATGCACCCCTGCTCCGGGATAAAAACTCTCAAGCAAATAAATTCCATACTCCCGATCCGTTTAAATATATTAGCAGAATCTCCACCCTACCATACGGCCACCCTCTTCTCCTAGAACATGTAATTTAAGCCCTATTTTTGAGACATGGTGCACGGCACATCTATAAGTAAGCCAATACTTACTCTCCGCCTGCAAACCCTTCCTACGCTTTCTGGTGGCAGTCTGCTCTCACCTTCTAGATTATGGGCCTCCTCCCCACGATATTATACAATCACAACCCCCTGGCGCCTTCTCCATTGATCATCACTGGATTGTTCGGAAGAGAGAGGCAGAGAGAATTAACGCTCCGTTTGCTCGACTGAAAATGTCAGAAGTTCCCCTGACGTGCACCAAGGCCGATCCATCACGAAATGCGTCAATTTGACAGGGGCAACGGGTTATAGGCCGGAACAAAAGCTTTCCTAGGTCTCAAGTTGAATTTATGTTTAAGTTAAGGTTATTTGTATCTTTCATTTCTGCTCAAGGGATTTCTAGTCATATTGAATCAACTTGGGGGAAAGGGGAGAAGCGATTATGATGTATGATTATTACAAACTAGTTCTTTATTTATTGCACATAAAATAATACAAAAAAAATAAGAGAGGAAGCAGAATTGAACACCTAATCATCTCGGATTATCTCCAATATATTTACCCTCTACACTTATAAAGTAGAGGCATTTCGCGATGCAACGGCCTTCGCAGTGTGGAGAAGGGTGCCCCAGAACGTAATATAAGTAGCCTTCCCTACACTGCTTTGAGTGTGCTTTTACAAACAAGAACAGGGCGACGACTGATACTTTCGAGAACACGACAGCGCATTAATTGATTCCTTTCTCGCTTGCCTCTCTTATCCTTTCTCTACCTCTACTAGTGAAAACCCATTCGGTTGATAGCTTGCGATACAAATACCTCAAGTGCGTAGTTTGGTGTTTCCGCGAAAGCGTCACTTACCTACCTCTCTAGCGAGAGACCGAAACGTGTCAATCCTTTCTGTTTTTTTCCCCGTCCCCTTTTTCTCCCTCTGAGTACTGCAACTACTGTGGGAAGACTACACAAACACCACTATGTCTGATAATTCTATACGGAGACCGCTCTGGTGTGCTGCTAAGGAGGGGCACGATGCAGTTGTGAAGCTACTGCTAGAATGTGAGGATGTCAATCCCAATATGACAGACATAGACGGCCGAACACCCCTCTCATGGGCTGCAAATAATCGGCATGATAGAGTAGTGAAGCTACTCTTGGGACGGAAGGATGTCAACCCCAATATGGCAGACATAGACGGCCGAACACCACTCTCATGGGCCGCCAATTATGGGAATGATAGAGTAGTGAAGCTACTCTTTAGACGGAAGGACGTTGACCCGAATTCCCCAGACAATGAAGGCAGAACACCGGTATGGTGGGCTACCATGCGTGATTTCCATAGGGTGGTGAAGATCCTGATGGAACGTGGGGATGTCAATCCCAATATTACGGATAAACGTGGCCGAACACCACTCTTCTGCGCTGCCGAGCTTGGTGCTTACCGAGCTGCACAGCTGCTTTTGGAACGGGAAGATGTCACCCCTGATATCGCAACTGAATTGGGTGAAACACCGCTCATGATGGCTGCCAAGTCTAGATCACATAAAGTAGTGAACCTTCTGTTGAGAAGGGGAGATTTCAACCCCAATATGACTTATACATTTGGTGGAACGTTGCTCCTCTGCGCTGCCGAGCGCGGGGATGATCCACTCGTAAAATTACTACTGGAGCGGGAAGACTTCACCCAGGATATCCCGGACTGCGATGGACAGAGGCCTCTCGCGGCGGCTGCCAGGTTTGGGCATGATGGAGTAGTGAAGCTACTGTTAGGATGGCAAAATGTCAACCCCAATATGACGGATAGATCTGGTCGAACGCCCCTCTCGTGGGCTGCTTCAAATGGCAATGATGCAATAGTGCAACTCCTGCTAGGACGGGAAGATGTCAACCCAAAGATTGTAGACAGAGACGGCCGAACACCGCTGTCATGGGCTGCAACAAGCAGCAATGATGGAATAATGCAACTGCTGCTGGGACGGGAAGATGCCAACCCAAATATGACAGACAGGGACGGCCGAACACCACTCTCATGGGCCGCCAATTATGGGAATGATGGAGTAGTGAAGCTACTCTTGGGACGGAAGGATGTCAACCCCAATATGTCGGATAAACTTGGCAGAACAACGCTATTCCGCGCTGCAGAGCGTGGCTTTTATCCAATAGTACAGCTACTGTTGGAACGGGAAGATGTTACCGTTGATATCACGGACAATCTTGGCAGAACACCACTCATGATGGCTGCTAAGTATGGGTCTCATAACCTAGTGAACTTACTTTTGAGAAGGGAAGATATCAACCCAAACACGGCCGACATGCATGGTCAAGCACCGCTCCAGTGCGCTTCCGAGCGCGGGGATGATGAAATCGTAAAACTACTGTTAGAACGAGAAGATGTCAACCCGGATGTCCGAGACTATAATGGCGAAAACGCCTCCCGCGACGGCTGCTAGGTTTGGGCGCGACGGAGTAGTGAAGCTATTGTTAGGATGTCAAAATGTCAACCCCAATATGACCGATAGATCTGGTCGAACGCCCCTCTCTTGGGCTGCTTCAAATGGCAATGATGCAATAGTGCAACTCCTGCTAGGACGGGAAGATGTCAACCCTAATATTCCTAACGATGATGGCCGAACACCGCTTTGGTGGGCTGCTGGCTCCGGGAATGAAAGAGTGGTGAATCTACTCCAAGCCCGTCAAACTGCGAACCCCAATGAGGTTTGACTCCAGCACAAAATCTCGGCTACCGCTCACAAAACCCACATGAACTTCCTTTTGCGAGTTTCTATAATTCTGCCAATAATATATACCGCTCGCCGCTTCCTTCACCTTCAAACAGCCTTCAAATCCTTCCCCGTAGCCTCGAACAAGTCTTCGCCATCTCTGCCTTTCGTTTCTCTTTCTTCCCTTTCCTGATTCCACTTATGTTCTCTCTTGCAGATCATCATGGCCTGGGATCAAAGTTGGGAATCCGGCATGCATATACCAGCATCAGCAGTTATGGGTAGGAGCCGTTATATCGATTAGGATTCCTAAAATCATTCTGGCAGGGAGGCAGGTACCATTTTTGTAGCTATCATCGGAACTTTCAGTCGTTGTTTAAAACTATAGCTTAGTACTTCCCGACTGCATGCAACCCTGAATTTATATTCAGATTAGTCATTGTTTCCTAGTTACAGATTCTGGCATTGCTCCGTTTTTCATTGTCTCTGAACTTCTGTTCGCTCTTCTGTGTTCCGTATATGCACTCTAACATCCACTGAAGTTTTCTGTACCCTTCCTCGCCTTATTTTTCATTAATACACCTTATAAAATCCAAAACAAACATCTTGTTTTTGTTAGGGGCATATAGATGAAGGACAGGTTTGTTCCCAAAGCTTGTCAGCCAAAATACAATAGACATTCTATCACTTGACTGGCCCAGCCCGATCGATCCCGGTCCCGTCGGTTCCAACAATCAAGAATATCGGATCGGCAATTGTTGAATAATTGAACGATGTGCTATGGCGTTGGGCTTTCCTCTCACAATAATATCCAGCAACTTTTCTTTTTTTCTACTATCCCAGAAGGTGCTAAGGGGCTGTGCTTTTGCTACTTTTTGCCCTTTCCAGCGAAGGGGATTTTGGACTATGATACAAACACATCGTCCAATTATTCAATCTTTCACGGGAGCCAGGAGGCCACCGAAGTTCTCACCTCAAGGCAACGTGCGTGATTATAAAAGTAATGTATGACTGGCCCAACCAGAATATGTAGGTGAACTAGTCATCTTGGGCATTTCCAACACCATTTTATTCGATGATGAGTAGAAGATTGTTGGGGATGGCAGCATTCAGGTCCCCCTAGAGCCAGAGGAGGATGGATAATATGAGAGATGTAGTTGGAGTGCGGAGTTTACCATATCATGATGGGTAGAAATGTGTCCCACCGGTGTCATAGCCACTAGTCCACCCCGGAGATTGTATCGAGACTTTCTCTAAAATGGGAGAACAAAACCGCGACTTATTCTGTACAGCTGAAGTGTCTTACACTACAGAAGGGAGGAAATAAGATGTATTGACAAGCAATACTTGGGGCGAGTAGCCCTTACCGGGAAGGGCACCAATACCCTCGCTGCTAGCTCTAGATTAAGTGGGGCGGAGAATACATATCCTTATTTGACAGAGGCTTAGACCGGGAGGTTTCGTTACCTAGCGATGCCATTTGATGGTGTTTTGTTCAGCAGCAGAATAATGATTGCAAAGGGGCACATTCGATGGTGGCTGAACCGCTCCCTTGGGCTGCATATACAGGACATGAGGGAGTAGTGAAATTACCCTTGAACCGGAACAAGGTTAATTCTCATTAGCCGGATAATAAGGGTGGGACACCGCTCGTCAGGGCTGCTGGGATGGGTCATACCCCTGTAGCCCAGGAGGTTTATGACCAGGGTAATAGACATCTTATGCACGGTTCTGGTAAGTCATTCTCCTTATTATTCTCCTCATTATTCTCCACCATACTTACCCCACTACGGGCTTCGCAATTACGATCATTGTGGGAAACAACTACCAAGAATTGACTGTTCATCTTAGCGGACAGCACAGAAAGGCTATTAGGGAGAACTATATGTCAATGACTTTTGAGAGCGTCGACGCGGACGGGTCAACCAACTCGGGGAACACCTTCAAAGATGTCACAGAGACAACCACCTCGTACTCCTACCGCTCCTGGGCCCTTCTTGTTTCTACAACCCAACTCACCCAACCCGCGCTCACTCTTATTGAGAAGGCCCCGATTGAGGACATGAGCTCTCGTGACTTGATCCAGGGAGATTGGGCTTTCGCTCGAAATTCTCGAGGCGAGTACTCCACACTCGCAGCTCCGGCTAAGGTCATCCCGATTAAATCTTTGCATTCTGTCAACTTCTACCGTGGGTCGGCTATACCGGTCGCCGTCGAGCGCAATACCAAGGGAGGAAGCAATTACTCTATGATTGCTCTCCTTCCTAGTCGTATTTCTAGTGCCTTCAGTGAGCAAGCTTTTTAATACGTTGATAACATCACGGACGGAGCCAGATAGTTACTCAAAGTTGTCAATTAACCAGAAAAATGTCTGAGCCGATGATGTAAGTTTCTTATTGTTCATTTACCTTAACATTTATTCCCATGTGGTTAGTCAAGCTCTCCCGACTGCCTCACCAATATGCTCAAATCCCGAGGTGCGGGAAGCAGGAATTCTGGCCATCATGGCGAAGATGGCCTTCGAGAGCGTCAAAGAGAGGCTAGCAGAGATTATCTAGGGGTGTGCTAAGTGGAGCTAAGCTGAAGCCAGTTGAACTCCAACGCGTTCTCGCCACAATTCCTGTTAAGAGTATTGACGTCCCCTTCCACTCTACCTTCTTCCGTAGCGGAGTCAAACCCTTCAGATTATTTCTTATGGCGAATATAGTCATGTCCTCAATTGACCCCAGCAAGCTTGTCGAAAAATATATCCTTAACGTTATGCCGAAGCCTTTTCAACTCACCTAGGAGTACTTTGAGGACATGTACACGTTGGGTAATAGACCGCCAATCGGTCAGAGTTTGGTTAATTAGGCTAAGAAGGAACATCCTGTTACCTGGGCTAGACTCAACACCCAACTTATTTTTTCTTATCGGTTTCGGTTTCTAGATTTGTGCAATGGTTTAGGGTGGGATTACGATTTCCCATCTTATTTCGTGTAAATTCTGCCGGAGATGTGAGCTCTATATAGTATTTCGAATCCACCATATTAGATATTTGGCAGGTTATTTTGCACTTGAATTGATGTGTTGATATGGTATCGATACCTATCCTCGGAGCACTAGATGCACTCTTGCCGACCTGGATACACATCCTACTAGCCAAGCTGTAGCAATTCGTATCCCCGGCTGTCGCTCAAAGTTCTTCTAGATCAGGGTCATTCAATGGTCTCAAGTTGAATTTATGTTTAAGTCGACGTTAGTTGTGCCATTTGTTTCTGTTGAAGGGATTTCCAGTCATATTGAATCGGCTTATAGGTGGTGTTCCCAACCGCGGCGGGAACTATGAGCCTTCCATGGCCAGCAGGGTGCTGGTAAAGGCTAGGAATACAGTTTATATGGGAACGGACTCCGGTTCATGTTTTTTTTTTAGTGAGACTCGGAGGCTTTGTTCAGAATGGAAGGTGATGCAATATAGATGGAAAGACACTCTCAATAATTGTTTTGTTGATCCCTGCACTTGTTAATCCGTATCCTACTCTGTGTTGCTTTCTATTCCCTCAATTCGCACAGATGTGCCGCGTATGCATTTCCACTTTTTGGTGATATCTCGGTGTTTGCCCCACTTTGTCCCCTTCTTCTCAACTAGCCACCTCGTTCCCTTTCCCAAGGTAATTAAGAACCTTATTGCTTGCGGCTCGTCCTGCTGGCCCTCTTGTGGGATCCCCCAGACCAACACCCCAGACCATATATAGACCAAGGTTCGTATTATTATTATTTTTCCTTTGTTAAGGCATTTTGTTCGTCTACTGCTCTTGAGAATTTGTCAAGCTAGCAAATTATTTGTCTCAACTTCGCTAGCACGATTTTGTCCTTCAAGTGCTGAAGCCAATAGTAGAAGGGAAATAAACAAACACCTGTATGGCACAGAGAATTGGTCGAACACCGCTCTCATTTGCGGCTGAGGGCGGGCACACTCAGGTAGTACAGATGCTGTTGCGGAAAGAAGGAATCAGGGCGGACGAAACAGACCACACCGGCCGATCACCACTCTCTTGGGCAGCTGAGAGAGGGCATGCCACTGTGGTGAAGATCCTGTTGGAACATCGAGATGTTATGCCGGATCGGCTAGATAACGATCACCCAACACCACTGTTTTGTGCTGTTAGAGCAGGCCATGATGAAGTAGTGAAGCTACTGTTGGAACGTGAGTCGGTCAACTCTAATACGCGCGACCTTGGTTACCAAACCCCCCTCTTGTGCTCTGGGGCGAGGGGCCATTACCAAGTTGTCAAGTTCCTTTTGGGAAGAAAGGACATCAAGCCGGATATGGCCGATACAGACGGCCGAACACCTTGCTCTTGGGCTGCAGGGATGGGACATGAGGAAATTGTTAAGTTGTTATTGCAACGGGAAGGTGTGGACCCAGATATGCCCGACAATGCTAATCGAACACCGCTCTCCTGGGCTTCTATGAGGGGTTGTGTGGGCGTGGTGAAACTATTTTTGGGACGGAACGACGTCAATACCGGTATGCTAGACTCTCGTTGCCGAACACCCATTTCATACGCTGCCCAGATGGGGCATTGTAAGGTTGTGCAGTTGCTGCTGGCTAGGGAAGATGTCATGCCCGATATGATAGACTATAATGGCCGAAGACCGCTATCCTGGGGAGCCTGTGAGGGTCATGAAAGAGTTAAGCTACTGTTAGAACGAAATGATTTGGATGGAAATGCACGACATTCTTTGGGTCAGAACGCTCTCTTGGATGCAGCAACCCTCGGACACCATGGAGTTGTACAGCGCTTGCTAGAATGGGAAGTAATCCGCCCGGTTATCGAAGGCTATAAAGGACGAACGGCTCTTTTAAACGGCGCTATATACGGTAACGAAGAGGTAGTAAAGCTCCAACTCGATCGGGACGATGTCGACCCAAACATACCAGATGAAGACGGACAAACCCCACTCGCCAATGCATCTTTCTTCGGCCACCGAGAAGTCGTCAGGCTGCTCTTAGAACGAAAGGATATTGACACATACGCCAAAGATGAAAACGGAAAAACAGCACTTGAACTTGCTGTTGACGAAGAGAATGAGGATATAGTGGAGCTACTGCTGGGGTGGGGAGATGTTGGTCAGAACACCCCAGACGACAGGGCATGTGCTCCCGTCTAGTCCTTAGTAGGGTATGGGAGCAATGAGACGACGAAGCCTTTATGAGGGGAAGAAAATTTACTGTAGTACAGTCTCCGGGAAAGGTATTGGTGGAATACCCATTTAGCATTAAATACTCAAGGGTAAATCAACGCCAACGGAGGTGGATTTCATTACATCAGTGCTCGGAAAAGTCAGTTGCTCCAACTGGTTTGGCCTGGCTCCTCCTAAGTGCCTTTGACCAAATGAGTCAAATGAAGCTGCTCCTCATCAGGAAAACCTCAGAACGGCAAACATTGTAAAGGAGAGTGTGCACAATTACATTAGACAAATGGGGATAGGAGACCAGGGGGGAATAAGGGGGCAAAGTGGGCAAAGTCCTTTGCACAACTAACTGATTTCATGTGCAGGTTTATGAAATGTCCGACTGGTCTGGTCTTGGAGATAAGACCATTTGGTTAGTTCTAATTGATGTTAATGACTAGGCCAGCCTAGTTCAAGTATTCCAGTCTGGTCAGGAACCGGTCCCAGACCATTCTGTATAAAGTGATTGCATATCACAATTCCCTTATCCGTTCATCATTTAGAGAAGGGTTTCGGAAGTGTACTTCCGATCAGTGCAATGCCAGAAGACATACTATACAACACACAAATAGTCAGACCATCAAAGACAGTACACAAGTGTTGGATAGAAAACTACAATTCAATTCACCCTTCGCAGACCATCTCTAGCAATCCTACCCTTGCTGCAACTGTAACTCAGGGAATGTTGAAGTTCTCATCTGCCGCAGTGAGATTTCATGTGAAGATTTGTGCAGAGGGGAACAGCATTGAAAGGATTAGATATTTTTCATATAACTTGGTCAATATGGTGCTACATAATGACGATTTTTATACCACCCGTCATGCTGGTATGGCCAGTGGTTGAAATAATATTAAAGTTGAGGCTACAAACAAGGAAGCGTAACACGAGGTCTTTGTTGAAGAGGGAGAAGTCATACAACCGGCTTATGCTCGCACATTTACTAGCAAAAGAAGTGACGAGCAAGGTATGGGGATAGGTCTGTAAGACTACTCACGTATAGCCAGAGAAGTTTAGTGCAGGGTTAATAGACATTTCAACAATTATTGTTAGCTATTCTCTTTATTATTCTCCTTCACCATACATATAGCATTACAGGCTTTGCAATTGCGACTATTGTGAGAAACAATCCACCACAATGAAGTGCCTAACTGGCTGACTACCGGGAAGATCTATTAGGAAGAACAATATGTCAATAACTTTTGAAGCCATCGGCGCTGACCGGTCAACCCATGGTTCCAAATAGTCCGACCGGCCGGGTCTTGAAGGCAGGACCAGACTGGTCAGTCCTGGTTGTTGTCAATGACTGAGCTTGACTAACTCATAGTGATGGGCACGATCATGCTCGAGCAGAGAATTTAGCCCGGGCTCGAGCATAAATCGTGCTCGAGCACACCCAAACTTTATGCTCGAGCATGACCATGCCAATCACTACTAGCTCAGGTGGTTCAGCCTTGTTTGGACCAGTCTTAGGCCAGTCTTTATAAAATTTAAATGATATTATTTATTTCATGTATTATCACTCGTTAGGACTCTAAAACACTGATACTCATGAATCTATTTTCGCCGCTCTTAATCTATGTGAGTCTCATAATTTTCAACAGCATATGCTATGCAAACAAAGGGTTTAGTTAAGAAAATAGTATTACACAAATGCAATATAGCATGATAAAAATAGTAAAAATCAAAACGGGAAGCTAACTCTGTCAAAGGGCCGAGGGCCTGGTGAGACCTATCCGGCCTAAGTCAGGTCCAATAATCCTGACTGTCCAGTTTGTCCAATTTCCACCATTAGACAAGACTTAACTTCCTGGTGGGCTAGCTGGTCCAGCCCAGTCTTCCGCGACCATTCGAAACTGTTGAAATCACCGGCGCTCACTCCGATGTCGGAACATACCCCAACAGTTTCCTACTCGGTGAAAGATGCGGTGAGTAGGGCCGAAGTTTCACCAAGTGGCGAAAAGCGGTGAAGAAGAATGGTGAAGTATAGCGGGTATGTGGGGAAGGAATTCTGTGAGAAATGATCGAAATGGCGTGATCTTGTTAAGGAGACTCCCGGAAGAGTCACTACTGTTTTTTGTATTTAAGGGTCTAATACACCCGCAATTGTAGGAAGGTAAGGTCACGGAATTATAAGTCTCTCTTTGATATACCACTCCTATTCCCAAGTACGCTTCTCTATCCACGTTACCCATATATCCCCTCATAACTTTCACAGAAACCCTGGGTCAACCAAATGAAAAAAGATCTTCAAAGATGTCATTGAGACAACTACCACGTACACCTACCGGCCCCCGACAGGTCTCTTGTCTGCAACCCTGTTTACCTAGACAGAGCTCAATCTCATGGAGAAGGCCCCCTTTGAGGATATCAGACCTCATGGTTTGATTGAGGAAGATTCGGGTTTCGTTCGAAATTAACCTGGCGAATACTCTAGGCTGGCAGCTCCGGTTGAGACTATGCCAATCGAATCTTTGTTTTCTGTCGTCTTCTACCATGGGTTTACCATGCCAGTCGCTGTGGAGTGCGATACCGAAGGAAGAAGCAATTACTCTATGTTTGCTGTCAATCCCAATGGCATTTCTAAGATCTTCAATCAGCAGGCTATTCAGTACGTTGTTGATAAGATCCCCGACGGAACAAATATGTCTGGTCAGCCAGACCAGCCCCTGACCACCCCAGTTGGTCAGGTCCAGTCATTGACATCACCACGACTGGTCAGCTTGGTCCTGTTGTCTTGTGACTTTCAGGCTTTGGGAACAGACCATTCCATCAACTTTATAGCTATTAACGAAACTAGATATTTGTTTCCAATCTTGATATGATGTATTCATGTGATCCAAGGGGAGGAAGGGTGGAGGAAGCTTCAGAGTTCGTTAGAGTTTATGTGGGGCACGCACTAGAGTAAACAGTAGCCGAGAGATAATGAAAAACGGGGAAAATTCACAAGGAAACAATGATTAATCTAAATAGAAATTTGGAGTCCTTATACGGTAGGGAAGTAATAAATATAGCTAAAGACAAAGACTGAAATTTCCAATGACAACTACAAGAATCGTATGCCCCCCTCGGATCGCTACGCTTCTCCGATCAAGTTAGGAATCCCCACCCAAATAACAAGTAATACATATAAAGCTAACACCGGGAGGTGCATACCAGGCTCCCAGCTTCGATCGGAGGAGATGATGATTTGCAATGGTGAATTTAAAGTGGAACCCGTAAAGGGATGTAAGAGAAATGAAAAACAAGAGTGTCGATTAAGGGTTGGAGGCTCTGGGGAGGGATTCGCAGGGTGTTTAGAAGAAGGGGAAGCGCTTGGCGGTATCAATATGGCAATGCTTGAAAGTAGTTCGTGTTGGTTTTTAAGAGAAGTGGTAGAGATTTTGTTGTGTTGGAGTCAAACCTTATTGGGGTTCGCAGATTGGCGGGCTTGCAATAGATTCACCGTTTCCTGAGACCCCGAGCAAGAAGCCCGCCAAAGGAGTGTCCGGCCACAACCGTCTGGGATATTGGGGCTGATATCTTGCCTTCCTAACAGTAGTTGCACTACTCCATCATGGCGACTCGCGGCAGCCCACGAGAGGGGTGTTCGGCCGGCTTTATCGGTCATATCCGGGTTGACATTCCGCCATCCTAACAGTAGCTTTACTACTCCATCATGCCCTGAGCGGGCAGCCGCCGCGAGTGACGTTTGGCCATTGTAGCCTGGGATATCCAGGGTGGGGTCTGACAGTTCTAACAGTAGCTTTACCACTCCATCATCCCCACGCTCGGCAGAGCACAGGAGCGGTGTTCGGCCACGTTTATCCGTTGTATTGAGGTTAACACCCCCACGTTTCAACAGTAGCTTTACTACCCGATGGTCGCACAGCATGGCAGCCCATGAAAGCGGTGTTCTGCCGTTATTGTCGGGAAAATTCGGGTTGACTTCTTTCCGTTTCAAGAGTAGCTTCGCTACTCCATCATGGCCGTGATTGGCAGCCCATGAGAGTTGTGTTCGGCCTCCCATGTCTGTCATATTGGGGTTGAAATCTCTCTGCCCGAGCAGCAGCTTCACTACTGCACCGTGGCCTGCGCCAGCAGCCCACGATAAAGGCGTCCGTCTACAATTGTTAGACATAGTGGTGTTGGTATACCCCTCCCGTTTGGACAGTAGTCGCAGTATTTAAAAGGCAAAACCGGCCGGTGAAGAAAAAAGATGTGCAAGGCTGAGTCGCTCGTAGGAAAAGTAGGCAAGAAAGGCCATCGAGGAAACAGAAACAACGTGCTTTGATTTGTGAGAGAGGTAGAAAAGGATAAAATAAGGAAGGGATAAAGAAATCTATTGATTCGGCTGGAGTGTTCTCGAACGTGTCCGTTGTCGTCCTGGTTTTGGTGGTAAAATGAGAACAATCAGTGCTGCAAAGAGAGGCAAGGAAGGCCACTTATATAAATTTTTGAAGATAGCCGCCACTGACGAGGCTATGCAGAACAGTCACGTTTATTAACCTGGTATAAACTTAACTAAACTAACTAAGCCTAGTATCATACCTAAGTCTTGAATATTAAAATTTAAGGCCCTGTTTGGGAAGCTGTTAAAATAGCAGTTTGCTCAATTCCATCCCATTTGCCCTCCATAAAAATTAAGGCCCTGCTCGGCCTGCGACAAAAATCGCAATTTTTCCACTTTGATGGTCTTGTTTTTGCTATTTGTATATATTGGAATTGGGCCATACCCTGCTAGGATGATTTTAGGAATCCTCATACAAATCACTGTTAATATATATAAGCGCTCATAGCGGCATGGGTATGCTAGATTCCCAGAATTGATCCAAGCACGTGATTTTCTACGAAGGAGAATTTAAAATTGAATACCGAAAGAGAAGGAAGAGAAACGAAATACAGGGGTGTCGAGGACTTGTTGGAGGCTCCAGGGAGGGATTTGAAGGCGGTTTAGAAGTGAGGGAAGCGGCAAGTGGTATGTACCGGCATAATTATAGAAATGGTCAAAGAGCACTTCATATGGGTTTTGAGAGCGGTTACAGAGATTTTGTATCGGAGTCAAACCTCATGGGGGTTCGCAGATTGGCGGGCTTGCAGTAGATTCACCACTCCCTCATTACCTGAGCGAGCAGCCCACCAAAGAGGTGTCCGGCTAACATGGTCTGGAATGTAGAGGTTGACATCTTCCCGTCCTAGCAGCAGTCGCACTACTCCATCATGGCCCCCTGCAGCAGCCCACGAGAGGGGCGTTCGACCGGATCTATCGGTCATATTAGGGTTGACATTTTGCCGTCCCAACAGTAGCTCCACTACTCCATCATGCCCAAACTCGGCAGCTGTCGCGAGAGGTGTTTGGCCATTGTAGTCTGGGATATCCGGGTTGACGTCTTCCCGTTCTAACAGTAGTTTTACCACCGGATCATCCCCACGCTTGGCAGTGCACAGGAGCGCTGTTCGGCCAAGCTTATCGGCCGCATTGGGGTCGGCGTCTTCCGTTCTCAACAGTAGGTTTACTATCTGGTGAGACCCATACTTGGCAGCCATCAGGAGCGGTGTTTCGCCAAAATCGTTGGCGATATCAACGGTGACGTCTTCCCGTTCCAACAGTAACTGTACTATAGGATAAGAACCACGCTCGGCAGCGTGGAATAGCGGTGTTTGGCCACGTTTATCTGACATATTGGGATCGACATCCCCACGTTCTAGCAGTAGCTTAACTACCTTATGAAAACCTTGATCAATAGCCCACGATGTAGGTGTTCTGCCGTCATTGTCCGGGGAATTCGGGTCGACCTCATTCCGTGCCAAGAGTAGCTTCACAACTCCATCATGCCCATAATTGGCAGCCCATGAGAGCGGTGTTCGGCCGCCTCCATCTGCTAAATTGGGGTCGACATCCTTCCGTCCCAAGAGTAGCTTCACTACTCCATCATTCCCATAATTGGCAGCCCATGAGAGGGGTGTTCGGCCACCATCGTCTGGATTACTTGGGTTGACATCTTGTCGTCCTAGTAGCAGTTGCATTACTCCAACATTGCCATTTGCAGCAGCCCACGAGAGGGGCGTTCGACCGGATTTATCGGGTATATTAGGGTTGACATTTTGCCGTCCCAACAGTAGCTTCACTACTCGATCACGCCCAAACCTGGCAGCCGCCGCGAGAGCTGTCTGGCCATTGCGGTCTGGGATATTCAGGGTGACGTCCTCCCGGTCTAAGAGTAGTTTTACTACTGGATCATGCCCAAGCAGGGCAGCGAAGTGGAGGGGCGTTTGGCCAAAGGTATCGGTCATATTAGGGTTAACATCTTCCCTTTTTAGCAGTACCTTCATTAGTCTATGAGACCCATTCTGGGCAGCCATCATGAGCGGTGTTAGGCCAAAATTGGCCGCGGTATCAGCGGTGACGTCTTCCCGTTCCAAAAGTAGCTCTACTATTGGATAAGAGTCATGATCGGCAGCGCAGAAGAGTGGTGTTCGGCCACTTTTATCTGTCGTATTGGGGTTGACATTCTCATGGTCCATCAGTAGTTTCATTACCTTATGAGAATCTAGAATGGCAGCCCACAATACCGGTGTTCTGCCGTCATTGTCCGGGGAATTCGGGTCACCGTCTTTCCGTCCCAAAAGTAGCTTCACTACATCATTTCGCCTATAATTGACAGCCCATGAGAGTGGTGTTCGGCCGCCTCCGTCTTTCATATTAGGGTTGACATCTTTCCGTCCTAAGAGTAGATTTACTACTCCATCGCGCCCATAACCGGCAGCCAATGAGAGGGGTGTTCGGCCGCCGATGTCTGTCATATTGGGGTCGACATCCTCACGTTCCAGCAGCGCCTTCACGACTGAATCGTGCCCCTCTTTAGAAGCCCGCAAGAGAAGTGTCCATCCACAATTGTTAGGCATAGTGGTGTTGGCGTAGTCTTCCATTTCCCACAGCAGTTGCAGTACCCAAAAGGCGAAACGGGGCCGGGAAAGAGAAGAAGTATTGAGACGCTTCAGTCCTGGCCAGGGGTGGTGGGGAAGCGACGGCTCCACGGAAACAGCAAAATATGCCCTTGAAGGATTCGTGATCGTAAGCTGTGGATTAAATAGGTTGCAACTGGTGGAGGTAGAAAAAAGATCAAAGGGGCAAGCGAGAAAGCAATCAATAAATGCGGATGTCGTGTTTTCGAAGGTGTTCTCCAAGGTGCCAGTCGTCGCCCTTCTCTGGGTTGTAGAAGCAGCACGGTCGGTGCGGCAAAGTAGTGCAGGGAAGGCCACTTATATAACTTTCTGGAAAAGCCCACCCTGCCAATGCTCGGCAGAGCAGTCACATTTAATAACCCTATAGAAGCTTAGGTATGATACTATTTAGAGGAAACGGTCGCTCAACGGATCTGTCCCACTTTTTTTTTAAATAGGTTCTTAATTCCAACTAAACTTCGTACATACAAGTGGGACAGCATTAAAAACGTATAGTGGACCGGGTGAGTTCTCAACTAGGCTGCACCCTCGGCGAGGCTTGCCAAATATTTGCGTGTAGTTTTAGTTAATAAGTACAAAAATTTGGTGTCAAGTGACGCACGCCAAGCCTCCCTAAGCCCTGACCCATTCTAATCTTTCAGTCCCCAAGGACTGTCGAATGCGAATAGAGGGTTTGCGCCTGGAGACCTAGATGCCTGTAAAACCTGTTAATATATGTTAAGCGAAAAGTCTTGGACACCTGGGTGGCTGTGGGGACCTGGTCGGGGTCTAAAATGGTGCAAAGCAGACCTGGAGGATTCTGTAGGGTAACCACCACGGAAGGAGCAAAAAAAGCCTGTCAAAAGCACCCCAAATACGAATAAACCTCACAAGCATGAGCCAAAATTTGCAGAAGGAGAGTCTTGAGGAGAGGGAGGGCCCAGAAGCACGAGCTATTGTAGTCACCAGTGGATGATTGCAGGGGCAACAATCAGAAGCGGGGCAAGCGAGATCCAGCCCAATCCTAGGCCCCGAGTCCCACAAACGCAGGAGGAATCTGGGCTTGTAGTTCTGGCAGAGCAGCCAAGTAGGCAGGATGGATGGATTGAGCTGTCGTGAAGCAGGTGTTAGCCAGTGACCCAATCAACAGTGGGCGGAGAAGGACTGTCGTAAAATGGGCTGAGGTTGCGGCTATACCGCAGGGATTGAAGCAACAATCAATGGAGCGAAGCCCAGAGTCATGCCGCCAATGAGTCAAGAAACTTGTTGAGATGTATAAGGGTAGTCAAATTAATTATATATATTTAGTATAAATAAGAGGAAAAAAAAGCTTACTGTTTGAGAAAATATACAAATTAGCTCCGTTCCCTTGAGAAAAGTGGAATCAACGAAGAGTTCAGCGAGTTCAAGTTCAACATGGTTGAGCTCGGAACACAATGGGATCCAAGTAGCACGAATCCTGCACCATGAAGGTTTGCAAAAGCAAAAGCAGTTCAGTTAGAGATAGATGGCCAGAGTGTGAGGGAGGAAAGGATACCAGGGCTGGTGAGAAGGCGAAATGAGGAATGGGATGGTACTGCCTTTTAGCATTCATGGCTGCTGAAATCATATCAGTCATTCTCTCCCTATATCAAATATGTTTTACAGCTTTATAATAAATGTATAGTAATGCTGATTTCTTAGTACATGCCTGAGAATGCAGTGAATGCTGTGTAAATAATGACACTAGGGCAAAATTGGTTCATCCTGCCCAGTCGGTCATTTCATTCTCATTCTAAATCCGCTAAAGGCTTGGAGATTCTTCTTGTATATTCTAACAGAGCGGACTGTATTATTGTAACAGGTTTACTCCTGTTTAACTAAGTACAATGAGACCGGCGGTAGTCCTGCTAGCACTGGGCTCAAGGGAGGCTTCTGGAGAGGTGAAGGGAGAAGAGTAATAAATAGAGAGCAAAGGGAACAAAGGATCGCCGTTCAACCAAGTATATTCTTAATCTAGGCGTCTCGCGGAAGTCTGCCCTGTCTCCTGCTAGCCAGGAGACGGTTCTTAAATAGATAAGTTGTTCCCATCCTTCAGTAATCAGTTATCCTGCAACCACGATCATTGCCGGTGATAGTTCACCGGAATCCTGTAGTCCTGCCGGAGTCTCATAGACCGATAGCTCACCGCTACAACGCCTGCTGCCTACTGCCGGTGTACATGACCATTCCTTACTGGAATTCAAACAGATAAGCTCCAACCAAAGAAACTAAACATGTAACAAGCTGCCTGTATCCTAATCAATACCGGACGTGAGATAAAACCAAATATAATCAAACTAAACTAAACATATGAAATCTATCGCTGCCGCCTGTGTAATGCTGCCGGAACATGTACACATGTTACAATTATGAATGTCATCTGGGGGAGCATTGCTAATTTAGTACAAATAGTAGTAGGAATTTCATCTAGATGCAGAACTGGGTAATAGAAAGAGATAATTGTTGTTATGAAGAGACAAATGGTAGGAGACAGACGAGTTTCTGTGTCAACTAGAGGGTGTAAAAGGAAAAATCAGTGAAGTGAAGGAGGAAACAGCTTGTATGTTCTCAGGATTCGTATCCTACTTGCTTATCTTTCTATCTAGTTATAGTGGAACACAAGACTTATATAGACAATAAATAGAGAACTTCCACCCAGTAGCATTTGCGGGAATCCGTCCGGGAACATTGTAACAATAAAGGAATTCAGGTACCCTTCCTGAATGTGTTCCGATGCATCTTCTGGTTATTCCTCCGATCACTATCAGCTATGTACGCGAAGCCTGACATAGAGTATACCATCAAGGTATACCCATTCCTCATCAGTGATTGACAATGAAGGAGAAACGAAAGTAGTAGTTAATGAGTAACAAACTAGGAAAAATATAAGGAAATATATGAGAGTACGCAGTGATCGCTGGTGATTTTGAACAGAGATCAAAGGAAGGAAATAGATATATGTAATGACAGATAGAATCCTGGGAGAATGACTGGTGCCAATTGGCTTCTATATACTCATATCTTTACCGGTTATTGGGTAAAGAATGGATAAGCAGGAATTTCCCTACTCATTTCACCCTTGGACTTAGTTGGTGCTGTTTCACCTCCCCTTCTAATGCACAGAATAGAATTTTCAGCATTTCCCTAAAAGTTAGACTTGGATATCGTCATTGGAAAGAGCAAAAATAGAATAAGCATCCAACTAGTAGAGTTTATTCTTGGAGGTTGATGCTTAGTGTTTATACAAAGAATAGTGGGAGTTTGGGATCAATGATATATATAAAAATAGAAAGTGTGATTCTAAGTGGTTGATAAGTGAAGTTTTGAGTAAGGGTGGCTGAGGGGGATACAAGCATGCAGTGGCCGGGTTGTAGAAGAAGGGCTTCTCAACTCTGAATAAGGGCCTATCCTGAGGGGCTGGGAGACAGAGGTTGAAAATTACCAGCAATCACTCGGGCAACCTGAGCGACTTAAACTCAGTGAAATCCATTTTCCATATATTTTACTAGTTGTTTGGTGACAGCTATTCATTACATGCTATAAGTAATTATTGATCAAAGAAGGAGAATACAGAGTTCTTATTTATGTGGCATAAATAATTGTTCACATGTAATGTCAGTCAGGACTTGGTTGGGCACTGGGTTTAGTAAAAAATAGTAGATATTAACTATTGTACAAGTAGAGTGAGGTTTGAACATTCCCGAGTGCATGCTTCTTCAGTCCTATTTTCCTCTTAAGTGCAAATTGCACTTTTTTCAACACCACATAATTATTCACAACTTCTCACGTAACGTGATCTATCAGGTTACACAAATACCCCATGGCTGGCTCTTCAAAGAAGAAGAAAGGAAAGAACATAGCCTCTACCACTGGTGCAAGGCCCTCCACGACTGAGGATAGCAATCCCACCTTATCACCTATTTTTATGCCTCAGGGCCCCCCATTGCTCAAGCATCCTAGAAGCTCTACTGTGTTAATAGTTCCATCGTTTGATGACAGTGGCACAGACCACTTGTCGAGATTGTACTTTTCGAACCTCTTTCACCAGATAAGCGAAGATGACAACATAAACGCCAGTAATATCCCACAAACTCATATCATAATGAAGATATTTCATATGATCCACGGAGACCACAGGTGAGCAATCGATACCCTCACCGAACGAATCTAAGCCCTTACGTAGGAGGTGGAAACACTTAGAAACGCCACCCCACGCCCTGCCATACCCACACCAATACCATTCCCCCTAACAGAAACACATGGCCCTGAACTCACCAGGAAGCCCGACCACAACCGCCCCCCTCCTCCTGCCCCCGACAACAACCCCTTTGTTAAACCAGCCCTGTGGGCAACAGTGTCAAGACAAGGTAAGAGGAAGAAGACCCAAATAGGCGAGAAAGTTTCAATAACTACCGAGCTGAATGTCACTACTAAACCCTTAGACTCAAAAAAGGGCCCCACTACCAGAGAACGACGCCATTAATCCAACGAGAAGGCGCCCCACTTGAAACAACCGTACAGGACCTGAGAGACAACATTAACCGTGCTCTGGGCAACACCCCTCTACAAACAGTTTCCTTTAAAGGGAACAATATAACTCTTACTACCATGGATACGATCAGAGCCAGCTAAGTTAGTAGCAAAGTTGGCAGCTTCATCTATCTCATCCCTAGTACCACCACAGTCCAACTGGACTCTCCGATGACGCAATTGCTAGTCCACGGCATCCCCACCGCTGCCTCCCTTGCTACCATACGATCAGAACTCACAACCTACAATCCGGGACTAGCATTAGTACAACAACCCCGATAGCTAACATGTGACCAAGCGAGAGTCGGCAAAGCTGCCTCCACGGTCGTTATCCAGGTGACCGGCCCCAAGGCCCCTGACTTTGTTGGGAGACGCCTCACAGCCTTCTCCTCCACCTATAGGACAGAGTGTCGACTGCGCTTCAACCCACTCACTCAATGCTCCAACTGCCACGGCTTCAGACACCACAACAACAAATGCACCAACACGGCTGCCTGCCGGTCGTGCCCTGGACCACACTCGACTGGGGCACACACGTGCCCTACCACCACTTGCCGTACGCGTGGCCGCCCCTGCAAGGACTCTGTGTTAAGATGTATCAACTGTGACGGCCCACACGATGCCCACTTTTTGCTATGCCTGTCCCACCCAAAATCTGCCACCGATAGGATGGACACTGAAGAGGTGGAAGACATAGTTCCCACTTGATCATTATGATAGTGTTGTAATGGTTGCAGAGACGTGAAGCAGTCTCTAAATTTATTTGTTATGATAGGGGGTGATGGTGGATGGTGGAGGTTTCTTTTGTATTAAAGGATTTTCAGGCCATAACTTAGTGTTCAATGCCATGGTATTCCCGTTAGTTAGATTTAGCTACAAATAAACCCAGGATTTATCAAAAAAAGAAAATTGAACATTCCCGAGTGTGGATAGGGTTACTAGTATGGGGACTTTGCCTAGGAGAGGCATTGAGAGGCAGTAAGAGTAGAGATTATCTTCGAGAGAAGATAGTATAAAATTGGACGTTTTGTTTGAAGGAAAAAAAGTTTCAAAATACTGATACCTTATAACTCCTCTAATTACTGTACAAAAAATAAACGCAGAATCCAGCTTTTCATCACATTACTCCTACTATTATAACTAATCAAACAGATTTACATTTTAGAAGCGCTATTTAAAAAACACAATTATTGGTGAAGACAAGCCAGAACTGCTCCATAGAGTACTTGTTGTGAGCAATTGTAAGGTCAGTATGAAGTTATCTTTGGAGGACTTTGTAATTATCAGCATGAACCTTGGGTATAAGGAAAACGAACAGGAACTGTTTTAGAAACTTAGGCAGTGCTTGAAGAATAGCCCAGACTCCTTCAACTTTTGTTTCGTGTATAGCAGCCATGGTATACTCAAAGTATATCGCGGTATTGACGCCTATTACCATAAGTGTGTCAATCAATTCCTGAGTCTTGTTCTGAGGCTCAAAATATATTCCAATCACTCTTGCCCCTACTCTTTTACCTGGGTGATTTTTCAGCTGGTTTGCAAGATAAGCAGATGTCTTGAATGCCCCGACCTCTGTAGTGGCAGCAAAATTGATATCAAGTGAAAAGATTTCTCGGGAATCTTGGAAGCTGAGCCTGTTACCTTCGAATTGTGTACCGTGATGCAACCAGTCATCGGTATGAACTTCCAAAACCTATCTCGCTGAGGCCCTGAGTGACAGTTGCTGGCACAGGGATTGGAATACCATATATCCCTACTTTATAGCAACAACCTCAGCATGACTAAGTATTCGGTATGAGATCCATCAAGTACCAATTTTAGAATTATATCTGCTGTTGCCTTTTCAAGGTTGCATAATATTCATCATATGGGTTTGGAAACATTCAAGAGCACTTGATAGAGACTCAAATTTATACTTGGAAAATGCTTTAAGGATTTGATTATCCAGAGTAGCAATATAGACCATTAAATTTAAAATTGTATGGCTGGGTATTGAGTTCTGGCACAGTTATGACAAGGTAGGTGTGTGCAATTGGCGAGAAACATATAAAAGTCATAGAAAGGTTTTCGATTGAGGTCTTCATAGGGGATTTGTCGTAAGGCCTATTATACATTAACTGTGATTAGTATAAATATTTCCAAGCATATAGAAGGGAAGCATTACCTAAAAGCAGCAAGTATCTCATCCCAGTCCCAATTATTAATAAATATTTCACTGGGTTTTCTTGCCTTTACCCAGTTCCAAGAAGGATTCACTTTTTTTCTGATCAAGCCAGGACTATGAACCAGCTATACCATATCATATTCCAATTGTTATCTTCTAGAGCATTGTCAGCTAATATCTAGAAATCACGCTTCTCTGTATTCAGAAGATTGAACAATTCCGTATATCTATACAGCGGCCTTGGTGGATCTCATCAAAAGAATACCAGCATTTATCATTGATATGACATATGGTAGTGTGGCATGCCACAATTCTTTCCACCAGGAGGTATAAAAGAAATGTTGATTTTTCTATTTAATATTATCAGTTAAGAGGATATAAATGTGAACAGCCAATACATACCGGAACCTGCTTGTCCGGAAATCTTATAGTCAAGTGGAACTTGAACACCTCTATATGAAAGCTGTCCACTTTTTCCATTTGCCTATTTTGTAGAAGTGGCATATTCCAGGACATTTCCCCTTCTACCGTAATCTTATCGGAGAATAAACTTGCCAGTAATTGGAGATAAATAATTTTCCATTTCAACTTTCCAATACTTTTAGGATATTGCCTTCTTAGATATCCCCGTAAGCTGGAACTGAGCAACTTATTCTCCCTCTGACACATCGCGGTATTGTGGATCCCACACACTGAGCTAGTAGAGGAGCGGAAACAGAGAGTGCGATGGTGGAAGAAGTGGAGGGGTTTGTGCGGAAGGCCCGGGACAGGTTTTCTGTGAGAATATTTGTGGACGCGGAGGGTGGGTTCAGAATGTTGAGGGGGCTGGAACGGGGGAAAGCCGCTGCTTTTTTTTCTGGGAGCGGGGGTTTTATTCAGTGGGTTGCTGGTGAGAAAGTGTCAAGGGGGGGATTGGGGGAAATTGGGGTGTATTATTAGGAAGGGCTTGGGGAAGAGGGGTGGGGAGGTAACTGTTTTTAAATGTGAATTGGAAGGGGGAGTGGTGTATAAACGTTTATAGTCAGTGTAGGTGCCCCTGTACAAGAATTGTGAAATAGTCTCCATAATTAGCCTTTTATCCCTCGAGATAGCTCTTCAGACCTCAGCCATCTTCCCTACGGGTGAGAACAATCTTAATTTGGGCTTTGGTTTCAGCTAAATAATCTTTCTTCGAAGAATCACCCCAGGAAGCATGCGGAAGCAGAATCAACTTGAGAAGATTAAGGTTAGTCGCCTATGGGAAGATTGTTTGATACTACCGGTAGCTTTCCACCCAACGACAAGAGCGAAATCCATGGGCGCGTAGACAGTCTTCGCGGGTAGCTCAGCGAAAGCCTCGCCATTATTTCCAATCGTGTGAACAGGATCCAGCCATCGCCTGTCTCGTATCGTAACCTAATTATCCCCCCCCGTCAAACACGTCTGTGACGGCCGCGTTGTGGGGATCCTTCTCATCGACAACCCAGGGCCGGTAGTGAAATTATTTGATTCTATCGTTCCTTCCCTCCATACCTCGCGGGTCGATGGAGAGCATGTCTCGGGATGATGGCGGAACCCGAGTGGCAAGGATGCGGGCTTCCCTACTATGCAAGTGGGTGAGAGTTTCCTTCTCTTCTGCCATTCTAATCTCGACACTCTTGACATAGCAACCACCAATATAGTCTCCCCCTTGGTAGCAATTACCGGCTTAGCGGTATCTCTTGCGTTCGTAATTTCGACGACCATGCTATAAGCAGGAGCCAATGTACGTCTCATTGGATTGTCTTGGGATTTTTTCCCTTCAATGAAAATATCGCTGGCAAATAACGCATGTCTCCATGAGTAGGTTTCACCGAGAAGGAGCCACAGCTACAGGTTAGCGTCAGGATGGGCACCCAGAGAGGTGCTCGCCGAGTGTCTAAATGTGGCCTTTCCACCTTCCTTAGAAACAGTCAACCCCTCAACCCTCTCAATCTCACCCAGAGAAGTGATTGGTTTGCCACCAAAATTCTCAACAATAGGGATGGCACTCTCGCCACCGCCATGGATATCCGTTGCTAATGCAGCGATGTATTTATTGTGAATTCTGTCGAAGATATCTTTGATGGCTCATCGACTGCGGCGGAGTGTTTGGAAGCCCTAGCTCCCTAAAGAATGCAAGTTCTTTCAACATTCCGGTGAATAAAAGAATCTCGATCCTCGGATTCGCGAAGCGAATATTTCCTAAACTATAATCCTAAGTTCTCGTTGAAGGAATAAATGGAATAGGCTTCTGGCCGCGCCGCTGACATCCCAGAAGGAAATACTGCATTCCTATCACTTGATGAGTTGAGAGTTGGCCTCCAAGTGACGGGCCAGAATCTTTTCGGTATTAGCGAACAGATCATCCAAATTGGCGTAGTATTAAGGCAGGGGCGCCTGGCCCTCGCTAGGAATGAACAGTTCCTCACTGCGTGGAATGAAATCTCCAGTAAGCGGTTTTAAAGAAGGATCGATCCAGCGGAGCTGATACCTAATGTATATGAGTTCAACTATGCGACGGAAGACCTCGGCATAGGTCATGTCTTCGAGATCCACTACCTCCGGGTTCGAATTTTGACCAAAAAAGGTCTTTTGAACATCAGTATTTTGGGGTTTGATGATATAGTCACTTTGCTTTTTCGACGAGACGGCTAGCTTTGTCGAGTAAGATGAGAAAATTCTGCGGTCTGGGTCGGCTCTATATTGTAGACGATGAGTTGGGAATGTTCAAGCAACAAATACGGATTGAGACCCACCAAAGTCTAAAATGACGGGTAGCAAGCTTGTAAATAGACCCTCCCGCCTCAGACCAGACCGTTAAAGCACCACCGGCAAGACCCTTACAAATCTCCTCCCGAACCTCTACTTCAAAGATTGCTATCCTAACCTAGAACATAATACTAATTAGAACGCCCCTGATTGTATGACTAGCCAAGGAAAACCAACTAAGAAGAAAGACACAAGAGCGGAAACTAGATAGATTAGATCAGGGGTAGATTCCTCATCTTGGAGCTCTCTCATAACATCAAATCTCTTAGAATACGTCCGGCTTGCCCGGAGATTTCGAGAGAGTGAAGAGAGTGGCCGGGCAGAATATACCAAAGAAATAGCAACGAATCCGCCATAAAGTTGAAGATTTCTCGAAGCTCGTTAAAGTATTCTCCAATGTTTCCCTGTCCTCCAAAGACTGTATAAACGCCAGTGATATTTTTCTGCAGCGGCAAGAATAAGAGTAGATTTGTGTTCTTTGATTGGTCGGTTAGCCACTTAGCGAGCACGGTTTCTAATCTAAGAGCCCGTTTACCTGACCGTCTAGTTTGGAGATTTTGTGGGGAAACTAGACGGTGGCGTCTCAACCAGCATCATATCCCAACAGACGTGGAAAAACTGTTTAACTTCCCATAATATGGCTGCTAGACGGTCAAAATAGGACGCGGCTCAAGAGGTCGTCACCTTCGTCTAGCAACACCACCACAATGCCCTCATCCGTCATGCCCGCAATCACAAGGATAGCTACTAATCAACTCTATTTTCCTTGCCCAATCAGTAATTACCTTTCTAATTATCCAGTGTGAGTTCAGAGACAAGATTCTCACCTTACATCCATGAGGAAGCATTGTTTGTCGGTCCAATATCTGCTCTTGAGAATTGAAACCTACATGGTTGCACACCTCACGCTAGTCAATCAAATTTTCCACACTAAACCATATTCTCCCTACACATCTTCCACCGTCTAGCCTTCCTTAACGGTCTGCACCGTCTACGGTTGCTAGACGGCCGTCTATAGGTAAACGGGCCCTAAGTTTTCCTTACCCGTATCATACCCATGGCACTGCAGAATTCCATAAATAAGCCGCACGGCTTATTCAAAATTTGAGATGAGGATTAACCGGTTATCTAAGACATCACATTCACATGGGCTAGATTTTGGGTGGTTGCGGCCCGCCCCACGGTGCGGCTTATTTATGGAATTCTATGGTAGCATGTATTTCCGTCGCATAGTTGCCATGGATGCAGTAGGAAAGTTTCGACTATCCCAAACCGGTGGTCTGTTAGAGCACCCAGGTAATCGACGCTAAACTTTTAGTTTGAAACCCTAACAATTTATTTCGAGTTAAGGAAGGATACTTCCCAGAACCCGTTATTTTCTTAACTAGATCTCTCGGGACCAGCACAGGACAAACCAAGGGTACTGGGCGCTAGAGAAGCTTGGTATACCCGAACTTGAAACCCGCGACACCATCATTGCCGGCCTTAGACGTGTGCTATGTACCGTAGTCTAAAATTCCTTTCTCTAGAAAGAGGACAAGAAACACAGCAAAAACACAGTCCCTTTCCCCTTCCTAGATAGAAGAAAAAAAAAAAGATTTCTTGACCTTATTGAGAGAGGAAACCCCAAAGACAAAGCACACTGTAAGTCACGTGGATCGTTAAGGGGGAGGAAAACTACGCAGTGGCAAGCAAAACATCGTGAACG
Source organism: Tuber microsphaerosporum (assembly GCA_003521225.1). Taxonomy (NCBI): domain Eukaryota; kingdom Fungi; phylum Ascomycota; class Pezizomycetes; order Pezizales; family Tuberaceae; genus Tuber; species Tuber microsphaerosporum. Next base: position 5,641 of record QOVD01003237.1, on the reverse strand, counting down.
TTTGACACCGTCACTCTTGTATTATAGCTTAGCACAGTAGAAGAAGTGGTATTTAAGGGAGGAAACCGGATGAAAGAAAAAAAATCATCACCTCACCCTGAAAATAATCGACCTTCATCGCTTTTGATTTCCTTTTTTCTCATTTAGCGTCCAGGTTATTAACGGTGTCCTTCGGAATTGCCATTACCCATACCAGAACGCCAGAGAAATTATTCTACTGGACAACAGATGACCAAGATACTGTGTTTCAGTTCTATGATGAGAGGGTGGGTGGATAAAAAAAAAATCTTTTCTTTATTTTTATTCGTTTCGTCATGTTGTTTCAATGCTTGCCTCGGGTTTCTTGAGCCTTTATGGTAGATCAGACAAGCAATATCCCACTACGTATGGGAATCATCACTATAAAATGCCTCTTTAGTAATATCGAAAAGGACTACGGAGTGGGGCTCGCAACCCCCTCGATGAATCGCCCGTCGTCTGAAGTAAATCCCTAGAACGCGGCGCTAAATCAGCTCTAAAACCGTAGATAATGCTCCAGAGGTACTATTACAGTGTGCGCTAATAATGTTTCTGACTCGGTCTCCATCGTTGTCTATCATACGGTACGATATCACCACAGCGTACTATCAGTAATTCGAACCACACGACTACTATTATTCTAATATTAATATCATAATATTATAAAATTTACAGCGCTTGATATCTTTATTTCATTTCTTTTTTAGATGTCCTGTCTTGGGAAGACCATGCTTAACATTCGAAGGGGGTCGATTATTTTCGACCAGTTCCGATGGTCTAACGGCTAAGGAACTGGTCCGCACCAACCCGCAACGACAACCAACGCGAGTTCGAACCCCCCGGTGAGAACGAGTGGATGTAGTCGAGCATTGAAAAATGCTCGGCGAACCACTTTTGTTGCTGGTGAGGGTAGAGGGTGGTAAATTCCCTAAGATGTATCTACCTAGCAGATAGAGGTTTTGAGCACTAGAAGGGATAGAGAGTACGTTCTAATAAGTAAAACGGCCTTCATAATATTATTATCAAGAAAAAAAAAGTGAAAAAGCGAGGGAGAAAAAGAAACTCCACCGTCCCGACTCCTCCTTTCCAATTCACTAGTATATGGAGACCTACGGCGTGGTGGGTTCTTAAGGCCCTTCTCCCCCACCCTTTATGAAGCCATACCTAGAATGGGAGCTTGAAAACCGTCACCCCCCTTGGCCTTTCCTTCATACTTTCATATAATAATCAATAAAGAGCGCCGGTGTTGTCATGTGGCTCTCGGCAAACTGCCCCACGAGGTTCTTTGTCGCCGATGTAGCAAGGTGTGCTATTCGGGTGTTGGCTATCGATACTAGGAATAGGGCTTTTTCGACACGAGTCTTATACTCTCTAGATACTATTCCTTGATAAGATTCCTAAGTGATTCTTTGGGCCGGTATGTTTCATACTATCGAATTGATTGCAAGACAAATCAGAATAATGAGGGATATGAAAAGTATGTTTGTTCGGCCTACCTCTCCCATGCTCCGTAGTGATGCCAATCGACAGGTGGCTAATGGGAATCCGCCAATTATTTTGTCAGGTTATTTTTCAAGCTCATCATTCATCACACCCGGCCTCGTCTCTTAGATTCGGTCTTTGGATTGTTGATCAGAACGGCCCCTGGAACCTTTATTCTATCGTATACCGCCTCCTCTCTAGAAAAAACAGTCTATACATAGCAGATCTATCAAATAAGGGCGAGGGTGGGTCCGTGAGGAACATGGTGAGAGGAAAATAAAGCAGTATAAGAAGAACAAGAAACTGTGCAGGTAAGAATCTACTGCTAGAGCGAAATTAAATACGATGGGAGCGAGAAAAACAGCAACCTATACACTAATCCTTCACAACAATAGAATTATTTCCCCCCACCGACCACACTCGACTACCCTCCACAAACAGGAGCCAATAAATCTCCACTTCGAGGTTGCTGGAATCAGGTTCCTTTCAATCACTCCGAAAACCGTCCTTCCCTTCTTAAAATGCAACTTAAGTCTCTTGTCCGCCCATCTTTTCGTTCGGCGTAGCTCACGAATTGCCGCTTCTTGCCAACAATCGAGTCATTCAATTTTAGTTTCGCATTCGCTGCATCATCTGCCTTGGCGAATGCTACAAACCAATACCCGATGCTCCAATTAGTCTCTGGGATCATAGCAGGATAGGACGAGGCAACCGGGCCGTAGGGCTCGAACAGTTTTTTGAGATCGGTAGGATCTGAGATAATATCGTCATCAAAGTTCTTGACAAATAGGCTAGCAGGGTCTGCTGGTTTCGGCGTTTCAGGCACAGCTTCTAGGACTATGGCCTGAAAGGAAGCTTGTGATGCGGACCTGGTTGGCGTCTCGACTTCTTGAGCGGAGCGCCCGGCTACCGGACGGTGAGGTTTCATCCTTCACAATCCCCATTCTGGGGAGTACCATACTCACCATGCGGATAGGAGCCATTGGCAAGGACTGGGCCACGGGCCTTTTGCTCAGATGGACCAGAGACGAGTGTGCTAGATGACGAGTTAGAGATCGAACGGATGTGCTGATCTCCACTCCCTGTCCTAGAGGAGATAGAGCAAAATTCGAAGACGTTGCACGGTATGAGGGGCGACGAGCAAAGTTTCTCCCGCTCTGAAAGTGGCGATTGATAGCATGCCCCTGATCTTGCCACCAAAAAGCATGGGCATGGAAAGGTGGTGGATTAGGTGGGGTACTGTACCGAGCATAGGATTGCTCGAGACCCGGGAGTGGCATCGTATGAATCTGTTGACGGCCGGACGAAGAAGGGGGAATATGGCCAAGGGAAAACGGACGGTAAGACTGATTGAGAGCCTGCATCTGTGGGGCAATCCCTCCGGGCGTAGGAACTTGTCCGATAAACGGATGCTGGGCCCGATTCTGGTGTGGGGCGGTAGGGCAGTACATTGGGAAGGATGGTGCAGGTAGTCCTGGAAATCCAGGTTGTTGGGAATTGTATTAAAGGTCTCCAATGAGAGGTCCCAGATGCCGATAGCCAACTTCTTGGAGGCAATTCCGTATGGCACATTTATTAAATGTTTCTTGAGCCTGGGATTTGTTAGGATTAAAACTCGAGTAGTGAATGGGGAAGGGTGTTGCTAGTACCTTCCGAGCAGCAAAAAATGTGACCATGACCATATGACCGAATCGACGCCCAAAGAGGCCAAGAAACGGAAAAATGTAGCAACTTTCGACAAGGCCTTGCTCAGCCAAAATCACGCATAATTCCTTTGGAGACATATCAAAAGGTAAACCCGCAACGAATGGCGCCTTATTCATCAACGTTGGTGGGCGACCAGGGTTTCCACCATTATCAAGAGACTTCATCCCAGAACTAGGAGCAACACTAGAGTCGTAACTTCCAACCCGCCCGTTAGCAGTAGCTGAGAGATTGTTTTGGGCCCCATTATGATCCTGGTACTGCCCATTCCTAGAATGAGGACGACAAGGTCCACGGCAATAGCGTTGAGAATCCTTTCTCCACTCTCAGCGTACTTGCCGTAACTGGAATCTTCAGGAGAGAATGATCTGCGTGGATGCCTCTCGCGTGGTTTGATAGTGCTAGGGAAGAACTCGTAAGTAATTCATCCCACAAGTGCTCTTAATGACAAACAAGCTGAAACCTACAACTTCCTATCTTCCAGGGTAACTTCAGCTACCTAAACGGCGCGTTGGGCATCTTCGGCACTGGCATATCTCGCGAAGGCGTACTGCTGGACATCGGTGGGCTTGGTATCGAACCCAACCGGGCGCCGAAGAATGTCGAAGATTTTACCTGAAAATGATTAATTACGATTCGCATACCGGGAGGAGGGTGGTATTTACCGAACTGACTAAAGACTGTACATAAAGCAATATCCTCGATAGAAATGACGAGGCCAGAGACGTAGGTGATGACGTTGGAATCATCACCCTCCTTGTAGCAAGTAAGTTTCATGTTCTCTCAAGGGATCAATCGTAGCCCTAGCTTACCTGATTAGTTTGGCTTCCGGAGAGAGAGCCCGCATAGCTCGCATAAGGATCATTGAGTCATGTCGTTATTGAATGGGTTTGTGCTCGTGGTATTGTTGCGAGAGCGGTTGATAGGGGTGACTGGACCATTCTCTTGGTCGCCAGTGGAATCCATAAGGCTAGACATGATGACGATTTTTTTCCCCGACAAGACAGAATGAGCAAAGGTAGAAATTTTTTCTGGATACCAACTTGGAGAAAAAGTGGCAAGAAAAATGTTAGCGCGAGAAGGGATATGGAATGAAATTTGAAGAAAGATAGGTGGAGAGGAAGGCACGGGGGGTGAGTTGAAGGATGGCGGAGGGGGAAAATGGGTCAGAGACTTAAGAGAGGTATCTAATTAGATGTGATGGAACGCGCCAGCGATTAGGGATTGCTGTGAGGAAATTCAGACCGAAACAAAGAAGAAGGAATATTTGTGTACAGAGCAGGAACCGGGGGGATTTTTTTCTTTTTTCTTTGTACGCGTGGTAGGTAGGAGAGGGAGTAGGTGAGGATGCGGTGGGAAGTTTAAGTATGATAGATGCTATACGGGGGGGAAATGCTAGGGTTGAAGCAAGGCGTGAGGACAAGGCGTGAGAAGTGGTAAGGAGGGTAAAATGCTTCTCTGTATTATAAAGAGAGCATGGAGGGAAATCAATGCTCTCGTTTGTCGTCGTCAACTCGCCAACGAGTGACAAACGATGTGTAGGTATGCTATTAGCCAGGCGTGTGCTAGGTCACGTGGTTTAAAAGCATTACCGTGGGAAAGCAACAATAAAAACAGCGAATAGAAATGGTAATCCAGCTTGACGTCAATATTCCGAACGCAATTTCATAGGGCTTAGGAAATATTTACTTGGCTGGGGGTCCCCAATAGGCACTGGGGAACAATTGATGGTGGCTTGGGGTGCGAATGTTCGAGGGGCCTAAGATAATCCACCATAGGTTCTTTAAAGTGAGATGGTGTCTACCCTTTGGTCTACTCCTCAACCAAATGCAGCCTATGCTGAACTAGGAACCGTTAGGGAATAGCATTTCTCGGTTATATAATAGTTCTCTCGTAGTACCATTTAAACCGGCATGCTCGAAGATTTTCTTTTTTAAGTCCTATAGTTTATCCGTTGCTAATCACAGGAAAATCCATGGAATTCACCCTGAAGTACGGCCTGGAAACCCTTGAAATAGATGAAACCCATCCCCTGTCCAATGCCTTCCAGCCCTACAGTCCCTCTGGCATGGAACCAGCCGTACATTCTCCCCCGAAAACCAGAAGGGCAGGCAGAAAAGGAAAGCACTTCCAGTAGACACTAGTGACAACTAATCCTCAGTTTCATCCCCCGGCAGTAGGGCAGCGAGGTAGCCCTTCTCATGTTCTGAGAACCAAGAAACCTCCGGCGATATTTGCCGAGGCTAGCCCTGAGTATTACTGGCTTTGGGAGAGGTGTTTTGTTTGACACAAACATATGAAGGTCCAAAGCTCGCCTTGGGGAGAAGATGGTGATGAAACGTGGTGTTTTGCTCACGCACAGAACAAACCGTAACACATCTAGAAACAAACAATAATAACAGGTGAGGCTCCAGGTCTTCTCCTCCCCTTACCCCCC